>JAJOZX010000638.1:502500-520000 GCA_023014485.1 Bathynomus jamesi | reverse complement strand
ATAGACTCGTCTAAACGAAGTTTGAAAGCAGTACTTCTCAACATTGGGAATAGGGTTGCATCAGTCCCTGTAGCACATTCCGTACAACTTACTGAGAGCTACGATAACATGAAAATTTTAATGGATGCTCTCGTATACGACCAACATAACTGGAGGATCTATGGAGATTTGAAGGTAATACTAATATCATAAGTAAACTATTGCATTGACTATGTTGTTTTTCCAAAGGTTATTTGAGAGCGTATAAGAACACTTAACTTCCCCACAGAAGTGATACAGTCCAATGCATAGATTTTTTTATCTGATAGAACAAATTCTCTAAATTCTTTAAATATTTTCATTTTTTTTCAGATTGTGGCAGTTGTATTGGGAATGCAAGGGGGATACACGAAATACCCATGTTTCCTCTGCAAATGGGATAGCCGAGCGGATGAGAAGCACTATCCACAGCGTGAATGGGCATCCAAAGAGAATTTTCAACCTGGGTCGCATAATGTCGTTTCAGTGCCCATTGTACCACCAACAAAAATTTTGCTCCCACCACTTCATATTAAGCTGGGCTTGATGAAAAATTTCATCAAATCAATGAATAAGGAGGGTTCAGCATTCCGATATCTCGAGAGTAAATTTCCTCATATATCTGATGCTAAACTAAATGCTGGGGTTTTTGATGGTCCTCAAATTCGAACTTTGATCAAGGATACTCAGTTCGAAAACGCAATGACTCCAACTGAGAAGAATGCCTGGCAGGCATTCAAACCAGTTGTCACTGATTTTCTTGGCAAGCGTAGAAGTCCAGAATACGAGTCCGTTGTCGAAAACTTGATGGAAGCTTTCAAAGCTCATGGGTCGCGCATGTCCATAAAAATGCACTTTTTGTGGTCCCACTTGGACTATTTTCCTGAAAATTGCGGGGATTATAGTGAGGAACAGGGTGAACGATTTCACCAAGATATCAAAATAATGGAAGAGAGGTACCAGGGAAACTGGGATATCAATATGCTGGCGGACTATTGCTGGTGTTTGAAGCGAGACGTGCCCGAAGAAAAACACAGACGGAAAGCCAAAAAAACTTCATTCCTTCCTCAATAAACTTTTTTCCATATTCATTGTATGAATAAAAGTATTTATTCACACAATGTTTTCATTTTTCACGAGTGTTCTTATAATATTACTCGTATCTACAGTGTTTAAGCTAAAAAAATCAATAAATTTGGGGATAAAATTGGACTTATACATTTACATTTTAGCATAAGGTTTGTATGTATATAGTATATATAGTGTGCATACATGCGTGTGTATGTGTAGGGATTTGGAAGGTTTTTGAATGAACAAAGTTTAAAAATAATGTATAATAATTTAAGATGGGTTTAGGGTTATAAAATCTTTTAAGTTTAAGTCAATTATTGTTATTGTTATTATTATTATTATTATTATAAAATCCTTTAAGCTCAAGGTCAATTATAAAATTCTAAATTACAGGTAGTATTAATGATGGTGTATGCATATGAGTTTTAATGCAAAAGTGACTGGAGGGACGGAACGTAAATGAATTCGAATGTGTCAAAAGTAATAAAATTCAATTAGGATTTAGATTTTACATAATTAATCAGTTACACGTATAAGGTAATTAAAAAAAACGAACTTAGAGGAACTTACAATTAATGAAAAAGTAAATCTAGCGGTATTAAAAATAAATTTTTGAAGATGGAATTAAATTCGACTAGTAACATTCCTAGCTATATATGAACTATATAACCATTAATATTAACCAGAAGCATCGGTATGATAATTGAATTAAAAAAAATTAAGAATACAAATTAAAAATATAAATCAATTATGCATTTCAACGAGCTAAATACAATTTTATAATATTCTAAAAAAATAAAAGTAAATCGAGCCATAGATGAGTTTCGGCCAAGAATAAAAAGTTATTGAAATGGAAGGAAGCATTTCGAACAATCTTTTCTTTTAATAATTTCAGGTAAATTTTACATTAAAAATTATTTTTAGATAATAAAAAAAATATTAAAAAGGTTTAATAATTTTTGCATGTTAAGTAGAAAAATCATACTCTTTCGTTGAATGTTGATAGAATTTGAATTATTTGATATTTTGACACACAATTAATTAAATTCGACTACGATAATTACTCATTATTAATCGAATAAAAAAAATATAAAAAATATAAAAGTTGAAAACAGAAATCAATTATAAACTATAATGAAGTAAACATATACTGTAATATAAAAAAAAACACTTAAGTGTATCACTGGTGTCTGAAGTGTTCACTGTGTTTTGTGTTAATTCTGGCTCCATACTAAATATTAACTGTTAATAATGCTGACTTTTCAAGTGTTTATAAATTTACAAAAAAAAAAAAAAACTGTACTTAACAAAATTTTCTATGGGGAAATCCTTGAGACGTTTCCTGAAGACGTCTTGCTGGCTACTTCTTCTTGGATGAAAACTAGGCGTGGAGAACTTGGAGTCGTGACACAACGGTTCAAGGGTGGATGTTACGAACAAGAAGTCGTGACACGCCGGTCAACTGGTTTTATCCTGATGCAGGGTAATTTCTATCTTGGCCAAAGAGTGGCCTCTTGCTAAAATCTTCTTGCTAAAATCTTCTTGCTAAAATCTTCTTGCTAAAATCTTCTTGCTAAAATCTTCTTGTTAAAATCTTCTTGTTAAAATCTGTTAAGATCCTGGTAAAGGGTCCAGTCTTGTTATCTTCCTTCTTCTATGTGTTTATCCTGGCTATAGGGTCGCCAGACTGTTAATACCTCCATCTATGGCCCTGAGTCGGTTCGGAATCGACGGGGGTTCTAGTTCGGAGGCAGCAACGGATATTTCTTCTATAACATTCTAATTCTTTTCTCTGCGGTCAAATGGTGGGTCGCCACTCTGTTAAACTCTTGGCTACAGAATCGCCAGACTGTTATGCCAATATCTTCTATGGTGCTTGGGTTGTCTCTTAATTTGGGCAAAGGGTCGCCAATTTTTAATTCTTCTCTTTCTATAATACTCTGATACTTTCTCTGATACTTTCTCTGATACTAAAATTATCGACTTTTCTTTTATAACTTGTCGACTTAACTGACTAAGTTCTTCTGAAGAGAGCAAGGCTCGAAGGGGAAAATAAAAAGTTTCTCTTGCTGTTATTTACTGCTAAAATGTACAGGTAGTGCTCTGAATTTACAAGGGTAGAGGTTCAACCTCTTTCGACCATGGCTCAGGCCGGAATCTAAAAATATTAAGAAGGCAAGGGGCCTCTGCCCCCTCCTCGCAGCATGGCTGCTAACAAGGGAGTCCTAATGAAGTGCTATAATGAAGTGACTTGATGAAGAAGTGCTGTAATTTTACAAGTACATGTATAATATAAACCTAAATGTTGGGGGACGACAGTTGAAGGTTAAGTTCCCCCCTTTTAAACACATGATCAGATGGTTTGAAAAATTCCATTACAGTTCTATTAAAGTACATTCTTACATTATAAATTAAATCATTACATTTAATTACAGTTTCAATGAAGTACATTACAAGTTATTATTAATTACAGTTTCATTAAAGTACATTACGTTATATTAAATTAAAGTATTACAGTTAATTACAATTAAACAGTTACTATAACTTTGTTTTGTTTTTTTACAGTGTTTCATATTAATAGACAATTTAGATGTTAGAAATATAATACAAAGTACATGGCACATACGAGATAATTAATTTACGAAATAATATGCTATAATATGTTATGAATTTGAAATCAGAGCGAACGGAGATATTTTATCTTTGAGGCGCTCGAATCTGTCGTAGTGAGCGGAATTCGGACTTACTAAGCATCTATGAATATCTTGCGAGGGGTGAACGCACTTGAAAGTAAAAAAAATAATACGAGAACGTATTTTTGCGTTTTCGAACGAAGGCCCAAAGTTTCGCGCTTCACAAATTGACCCGAGTAAAAAATGAATATTTAATAAAATTTATATAGGATAATGATCAAGGGGAATTAATGACGGGAAAACGTGACGTATGGATGAATATGGTTGAATAATAATGTTTATACTACATAACACCACAACCTTATTACTAAAGAATTTACCATACATTGAATACGGAAGATGTCCAAATACTAAGAACGTGATTCAGTGTACAAAGTATGGGAAACGTAAAGAGAATAAAGTTATTTTATGACGTCATAGTGTATAAGTCATTATTAGAAAAGATGAATTAGAGAAATACAGTAATGAATAAAGAAGTATAAATCGAAATTCTATCCAAAACTCGCTTAGGCGATTTTTGGTTTCTTATGTAAAAATGAACATTCAAACATAAAACTATAAGAACATAAGTACTGCATGAAGACAATGAATCCATATAATGATGGTGTAGGAATTGTTCATTGTTCACTTTTTACAGTATTTTCCCCCTAAAATGGTATTAATACAATAATAATACAATTAATACAATACAATTGAGAAAATAACATCTAACGAATTCAAATTAGATGATGACGAAATTTTTTTTCTTTACATTACAAATTTTTATACAGAACAAGTGAGTTATTATATAATATATAAGAATTCAAAGATTAATACTTTAATTTAGACAAACAATTAAGTTAGACAAACAATGATATGGTTAAAATTTTTTACCAATTTTTATTTTTTTCTGTGGGATAAATTATGTACATAATGAATAGAGTAGATAAAAGGGAAAAATGTAAATCGTACAATCTATAAACTAATTTATATTGACTATTGTAGGTAAAAATAGAATTACGTAATCGATGATGTATAGTCCTGTGGTCAAGTGTGTATTTGGGTGTATTAGGTGCAAAGTGTGTATTTTACAATTTCGAGGGACAGATTAGCTGATAGGATTGTTCAAGTAACTGAATAAATGCATGAGCAAGATATATTAGAAAGCAAAAATGATTAAGACTAAATAGCATAGTTTGCACTTACGTAATGAAATAGTTTTATTGTGATATTCAATGATTTTAGCATAAGGTTTGTATGTATATAGTATATATAGTGTGCATACATGCGTGTGTATGTGTAGGGATTTGGAAGGTTTTTGAATGAACAAAGTTTAAAAATAATGTATAATAATTTAAGATGGGTTTAGGGTTATAAAATCTTTTAAGTTTAAGTCAATTATTGTTATTGTTATTATTATTATTATTATTATAAAATCCTTTAAGCTCAAGGTCAATTATTATAAAATTCTAAATTACAGGTAGTATTAATGATGGTGTATGCATATGAGTTTTAATGCAAAAGTGACTGGAGGGACGGAACGTAAATGAATTCGAATGTGTCAAAAGTAATAAAATTCAATTAGGATTTAGATTTTACATAATTAATCAGTTACACATATAAGGTAATTAAAAAAACATGAACTTAGAGGAACTTACAATTAATGAAAAAGTAAATCTAGCGGTATTAAAAATTAAATTTTGAAGATGGAATTAAATTCGACTAGTAACATTCCTAGCTATATATGAACTATATAACCATTAACATTAACCAGAAGCATCGGTATGATAATTGAATTAAAAAAAATTAAGAATACAAATTAAAAATATAAATCAATTATGCATTTCAACGAGCTAAATACAATTTTATAATATTCTAAAAAAATAAAAGTAAATCGAGCCATAGATGAGTTTCGGCCAAGAATAAAAAGTTATTGAAATGGAAGGAAGCATTTCGAACAATCTTTTCTTTTAATAATTTCAGGTAAATTTTACATTAAAAATTATTTTTAGATAATAAAAAAAATATTAAAAAGGTTTAATAATTTTTGCATGTTAAGTAGAAAAATCATACTCTTTCGTTGAATGTTGATAGAATTTGAATTATTTGATATTTTGACACAATTAATTAAATTCGACTACGATAATTACTCATTATTAATCGAATAAAAAAAAATATAAAAAATATAAAAGTTGAAAATAGAAATCAATTATAAACTATAGTGAACTAAACATATACTGTAATATAAAAAAAAACAACCTAAATTGAGGTTATGCTCCATCGTACCAAAGAGGAATTAACCATGGTTGAACCATTTCTCTGGTTGACACGGTTCAACTGGGGTTGGGGGTGTTAAAATAAAATAAAAAGAAAGTTTGGAGTACTACATTCGGGGGAATTGAGTGACTGAGCGGGGGGTATATGTCTGAAATTGACACTTACGTCTTTTTGTGAGCACTTTGCTCTTTAAAAAAAGATTGCTTGTCACACTACTTAGAACAAAAATTTAAAAAGTTCACAAACGGAGGGACGGCATGTTCCTCATATACATTACAATAATTACCAAAATCATTACAAACAATTGTAAAAACTGTTTTGGTTACAAACAAAGAAATGTCATTTTACCTATATATTTATATACGCAACAATGGCATGAAAAGAAAAGACAGATAGGTCGATTTTCTTCTCACAAACAAAAAAAAGGTTAAACTAAAGACGCAACCCGGTCAATTCAGGTTGAATTCAATTCTCTTTTACAACAAAAAAAAAGGTTGAATTAAATTCTTAAATTACATTTTCTTAAATTAAATTCTCTTAAATTACAAAGAAAAAGTTGAATTCAATTGACTGCATTGAAAACTAACTTGGGGCTCGAAATAAAAATGACTTGGGACTTGGAATACTTTGGACTCGGAATACTTGGGACTTAAACTCTGACTTGGAACTTAAACTCTGACTTGGAACTTAAACTCTGACTTGGAACTTAAACTCTGACTTGGAACTTAAACTCTGACTTGGACTCTGTCAAGTATTCTGAACCTAACTTGAACTCTATCAAGTATTCTGAACCTAACTTGAACTTAACTGAAAATGGAAAATGACTGCACTTGATCTCTATCAAGTGGAGACGATTAACCTCTGTTTTGGTTGACCCTCTTGGTGCAACCGACTTACTTGAAATGCAATCAAGTATCTCTATAACTTAAACTGTCTAACTTGAAATTAACTGAAAATGGAAAATGACTGCACTTGATCTCTATTCAAGTGGAGACGATTAACCTCTGTTTTGGTTAACCCTCTTGGTGCAACCTTCTGACTTCAAAAATGACTTAAAAAAATGACTTCAAAAAATGACTTCAAAATTACTTCAAGTATCTCTCTAAATCTATAAACTCTCTATAAACACTCTTTCTTAATTTGCAAGTCAATTCAATTCAGTAATTGAAAAAAATTTGCAAACAAAAAATAAAAAAAAATGTAAACAATATTTCATTCTAATGTACGGGAAGGTACATAAAATAAAATTAGTCTATACTGAATATAACAGTGAAAATAACTCTCTTGAAATTAACTCTCTTTGAAATTAACTCTCTTTGAAATTAACTCTCTTTGAAATTAACTCTCTTTGAAATTAACTCTATTTGAAATTAACTCTATTTGAAATTAACTCTTTGAAATTAACTCTCTTTGAAATTAACTCTGAAATTAACTCTCTTTGAAATTAACTCTCTTTGAAATTAACTCTCTTTGAAATTAACTCTCTTGACAATTAATTCTGTGAAAATTACTGTTTCACTAAAAAAAAGTGTATCACTGGTGTCTGAAGTGTTCACTGTGTTTTGTGTTAATTCTGGCTCCATACTAAATATTAACTGTTAATAATGCTGACTTTTCAAGTGTTTATAAATTTTCTTAAAAAAAACAAACTGTACTTAACAAAATTTTCTATGGGGAAATCCTTGAGACGTGTCCTGAAGACGTCTTGCTGGCTACTTCTTCTTGGATGAAAACTAGGCGTGGAGAACTTGGAGTCGTGACACAACGGTTCAAGGGTGGATGTTACGAACAAGAAGTCGTGACACGCCGGTCAACTGGTTTTATCCTGATGCAGGGTAATTTCTATCTTGGCCAAAGAGTGGCCTCTTGTTAAAATCTTCTTGTTAAAATCTTCTTGTTAAAATCTTCTTGTTAAAATCTTCTTGTTAAAATCTTCTTGTTAAAATCTTCTTGCTAAAATCTTCTTGCTAAAATCTTCTTGCTAAAATCTTCTTGCTAAAATCTTCTTGCTAAAATCTTCTTGCTAAAATCTTCTTGCTAAAATCTTCTTCTTAAAATCTTCTTGTTAAAATCTGTTAAGATCCTGGTAAAGGGTCCAGTCTTGTTATCTTCCTTCTTCTATGTGTTTATCCTGGCTATAGGGTCGCCAGACTGTTAATACCTCCATCTATGGCCCTGAGTCGGTTCGGAATCGACGGGGGTTCTAGTTCGGAGGCAGCAACGGATATTTCTTCTATAACATTCTAATTCTTTTCTCTGCGGTCAAATGGTGGGTCGCCACTCTGTTAAACTCTTGGCTACAGAATCGCCAGACTGTTATGCCAATATCTTCTATGGTGCTTGGGTTGTCTCTTAATTTGGGCAAAGGGTCGCCAATTTTTAATTCTTCTCTTTCTATAATACTCTGATACTTTCTCTGATACTTTCTCTGATACTAAAATTATCGACTTTTCTTTTATAACTTGTCGACTTAACTGACTAAGTTCTTCTGAAGAGAGCAAGGCTCGAAGGGGAAAATAAAAAGTTTCTCTTGCTGTTATTTACTGCTAAAATGTACAGGTAGTGCTCTGAATTTACAAGGGAGAGGTTCAACCTCTTTCGACCATGGCTCAGGCCGGAATCTAAAAATATTAAGAAGGCAAGGGGCCTCTGCCCCCTCCTCGCAGCAAGGCTGCTAACAAGGGAGTCCTAATGAAGTGCTATAATGAAGTGACTTGATGAAGAAGTGCTGTAATTTTACAAGTACATGTATAATATAAACCTAAATGTTGGGGGACGACAGTTGAAGGTTAAGTTCCCCCCTTTTAAACACATGATCAGATGGTTTGAAAAATTTCAACTAAAAATAATTAAAAAAAAAAAAATAAAAAATAATCGTATATTTTTACCGAATCTTCATTTCTGAAGGCGATATCATTTCGTAATAGTACACAAGTACAAATTAAGTACACGACTGAGTACGTATTAATTTTGGTTCATTACAATTACGATTACAATTATGGATTACTTCACATTCGCTTATGATTGTCCATTACAGTTCTATTAAAGTACATTCTTACATTATAAATTAAATCATTACATTTAATTACAGTTTCAATGAAGTACATTACAAGTTATTATTAATTACAGTTTCATTAAAGTACATTACGTTATATTAAATTAAAGTATTACAGTTAATTCGGGGGAATTGAGTGACTGAGCGGGGGGTATATGTCTGAAATTGACACCTACGTCTTTTTGTGAGCACTTTGCTCTTTAAAAAAAGATTGCTTGTCACACTACTTAGAACAAAAATTTAAAAAGTTCACAAACGGAGGGACGGCATGTTCCTCATATACATTACAATAATTACCAAAATCATTACAAACAATTGTAAAAACTGTTTTGGTTACAAACAATGAAATGTCATTTTACCTATATATTTATATACGCAACAATGGCATGAAAAGAAAAGACAGATAGGTCGATTTTCTTCTCACAAACAAAAAAAAGGTTAAACTAAAGACGCAACCCGGTCAATTCAGGTTGAATTCAATTCTCTTTTACAACAAAAAAAAAGGTTGAATTAAATTCTTAAATTACATTTTCTTAAATTAAATTCTCTTAAATTACAAAGAAAAAGTTGAATTCAATTGACTGCATTGAAAACTAACTTGGGGCTCGAAATAAAAATGACTTGGGACTTGGAATACTTGGGACTCGGAATACTTGGGACTTAAACTCTGACTTGGAACTTAAACTCTGACTTGGAACTTAAACTCTGACTTGGACTCTGTCAAGTATTCTGAACCTAACTTGAACTCTATCAAGTATTCTGAACCTAACTTGAACTTAACTGAAAATGGAAAATGACTGCACTTGATCTCTATCAAGTGGAGACGATTAACCTCTGTTTTGGTTGACCCTCTTGGTGCAACCGACTTACTTGAAATGCAATCAAGAATCTCTATAACTTAAACTGTCTAACTTGAAATTAACTGAAAATGGAAAATGACTGCACTTGATCTCTATTCAAGTGGAGACGATTAACCTCTGTTTTGGTTAACCCTCTTGGTGCAACCTTCTGACTTCAAAAATGACTTAAAAAAATGACTTCAAAAAATGACTTCAAAATTACTTCAAGTATCTCTCTAAATCTATAAACTCTCTATAAACACTCTCTTTCTTAATTTGCAAGTCAATTCAATTCAGTAATTGAAAAAAATTTGCAAACAAAAAATAAAAAAAAATGTAAACAATATTTCATTCTAATGTACGGGAAGGTACATAAAATAAAATTAGTCTATACTGAATATAACAGTGAAAATAACTCTCTTGAAATTAACTCTCTTTGAAATTAACTCTCTTTGAAATTAACTCTCTTTGAAATTAACTCTCTTTGAAATTAACTCTCTTTGAAATTAACTCTCTTTGAAATTAACTCTATTTGAAATTAACTCTTTGAAATTAACTCTCTTTGAAATTAACTCTCTTTGAAATTAACTCTCTTTGAAATTAACTCTCTTTGAAATTAACTCTCTTTGAAATTAACTCTCTTGACAATTAATTCTGTGAAAATTACTGTTTCACTAAAAAAAAGTGTATCACTGGTGTCTGAAGTGTTCACTGTGTTTTGTGTTAATTCTGGCTCCATACTAAATATTAACTGTTAATAATGCTGACTTTTCAAGTGTTTATAAATTTTCTTAAAAAAAACAAACTGTACTTAACAAAATTTTCTATGGGGAAATCCTTGAGACGTGTCCTGAAGACGTCTTGCTGGCTACTTCTTCTTGGATGAAAACTAGGCGTGGAGAACTTGGAGTCGTGACACAACGGTTCAAGGGTGGATGTTACGAACAAGAAGTCGTGACACGCCGGTCAACTGGTTTTATCCTGATGCAGGGTAATTTCTATCTTGGCCAAAGAGTGGCCTCTTGTTAAAATCTTCTTGTTAAAATCTTCTTGTTAAAATCTTCTTGTTAAAATCTTCTTGTTAAAATCTTCTTGTTAAAATCTTCTTGTTAAAATCTTCTTGTTAAAATCTTCTTGCTAAAATCTTCTTGCTAAAATCTTCTTGTTAAAATCTGTTAACATCCTGGTAAAGGGTCCAGTCTTGTTATCTTCCTTCTTCTATGTGTTTATCCTGGCTATAGGGTCGCCAGACTGTTAATACCTCCATCTATGGCCCTGAGTCGGTTCGGAATCGACGGGGGTTCTAGTTCGGAGGCAGCAACGGATATTTCTTCTATAACATTCTAATTCTTTTCTCTGCGGTCAAATGGTGGGTCGCCACTCTGTTAAACTCTTGGCTACAGAATCGCCAGACTGTTATGCCAATATCTTCTATGGTGCTTGGGTTGTCTCTTAATTTGGGCAAAGGGTCGCCAATTTTTAATTCTTCTCTTTCTATAATACTCTGATACTTTCTCTGATACTTTCTCTGATACTAAAATTATCGACTTTTCTTTTATAACTTGTCGACTTAACTGACTAAGTTCTTCTGAAGAGAGCAAGGCTCGAAGGGGAAAATAAAAAGTTTCTCTTGCTGTTATTTACTGCTAAAATGTACAGGTAGTGCTCTGAATTTACAAGGGTAGAGGTTCAACCTCTTTCGACCATGGCTCAGGCCGGAATCTAAAAATATTAAGAAGGCAAGGGGCCTCTGCCCCCTCCTCGCAGCATGGCTGCTAACAAGGGAGTCCTAATGAAGTGCTATAATGAAGTGACTTGATGAAGAAGTGCTGTAATTTTACAAGTACATGTATAATATAAACCTAAATGTTGGGGGACGACAGTTGAAGGTTAAGTTCCCCCCTTTTAAACACATGATCAGATGGTTTGAAAAATTTCAACTAAAAATAATAAAAAAAAATAAAAATAAAAAATAATCGTATATTTTTACCGAATCTTCATTTCTGAAGGCGATATCATTTCGTAATAGTACACAAGTACAAATTAAGTACACGACTGAGTACGTATTAATTTTGGTTCATTACAATTACGATTACAATTATGGATTACTTCACATTCGCTTATGATTGTCCATTACAGTTCTATTAAAGTACATTCTTACATTATAAATTAAATCATTACATTTAATTACAGTTTCAATGAAGTACATTACAAGTTATTATTAATTACAGTTTCATTAAAGTACATTACGTTATATTAAATTAAAGTATTACAGTTAATTACAATTAAACAGTTACTATAACTTTGTTTTGTTTTTTTACAGTGTTTCATATTAATAGACAATTTAGATGTTAGAAATATAATACAAAGTACATGGCACATACGAGATAATTAATTTACGAAATAATATGCTATAATATGTTATGAATTTGAAATCAGAGCGAACGGAGATATTTTATCTTTGAGGCGCTCGAATCTGTCGTAGTGAGCGGAATTCGAACTTACTAAGCATCTATGAATATCTTGCGAGGGGTGAACGCACTTGAAAGTAAAAAAAATAATACGAGAACGTATTTTTGCGTTTTCGAACGAAGGCCCAAAGTTTCGCGCTTCACAAATTGACACGAGTAAAAAATGAATATTTAATAAAATTTATATAGGATAATGATCAAGGGGAATTAATGACGGGAAAACGTGACGTATGGATGAATATGGTTGAATAATAATGTTATACTACATAACACCACAACCTTATTACTAAAGAATTTACCATACATTGAATACGGAAGATGTCCAAATACTAAGAACGTGATTCAGTGTACAAAGTATGGGAAACGTAAAGAGAATAAAGTTATTTTATGACGTCATAGTGTATAAGTCATTATTAGAAAAGATGAATTAGAGAAATACAGTAATGAATAAAGAAGTATAAATCGAAATTCTATCCAAAACTCGCTTAGGCGATTTTGGTTTCTTATGTAAAAATGAACATTCAAACATAAAACTATAAGAACATAAGTACTGCATGAAGACAATGAATCCATATAATGATGGTGTAGGAATTGTTCATTGTTCACTTTTTACTTATATATATATATATATATATATATGTATATATATATATATATAGATGTGTATATATATATATATATATATATTATATATATATATATAATATATGTATATATATATATATATGTATATATATATATATATATATATATGTATATATATATATATATATATATATAATATATATATATATATATATATATATATATATATTTAGGATAAAAACGAAGACGTAGAGCAAGAAAGTCATTATATTTGGCTGCAGCCGACGTTTCGGGCAACTCTACCCATTTTCAAGGCCTAATAAATAAAAGCTAAAATTAATGCATGACAAAAAAAAAAAAATAAAAAAAATATACGAATGTCAAAAACAAACTAATTCATAGCACAGAATAAAACCACTTAAAGAATAAAAATTAAAAAGCGTAAAACAAGCATAAGCCAAAAACAAATTAAAAATTATATACATGACAAATAACACATGATAAAAGTAAAACTTTAAAACTAAAAACATTCAAACAAATTAGTTAAAAACTTCACTAATAAAAAGTTAAATGAAAAAACGCAAAAGTGCACGAAAACATACCATGCTCACTTGACATCCTCAAACAACTGAGGCGAAAAGGAGACAGGGTCAAGGGGAAAAACAGAAAAATTTAGTTGGTAGGCATTCTAATTAATATAAAGGGGGTAACAGCTAGAATCAATATTTAAGCTGGAGTTCAGAAATTTAATGCACAAAGATTCATAAATACGGAGAGAGGACGGACATTTTAATGATTTAAGAATTTTAAAGTTATTAACGGAAATATCAACTTTACACTTAACAGAATGATTTCTAATGGCAGACTGTTCCTTTTTAGATAAAACTTTCCCTGTCCTATGGCTAATACCCATATGGGAGCAAAATCTTGCCTGCAAAGAACGAACTGTGCTGCCAACGTAGTTCCCCTGGGAACACCCAGGGCAGGTAAACAAATAAACGACAGAACAGTTCATCGCAGGGGGGATTTTGTCCTTACAACGGAAAAAACATTCAAGGGTATTATTATTCACAAAAGCAACCTTAAAATCAGTGTGAAAATAAAATTTCCTCACCACACTCAACAATTGCTTTTTCACAAAGTGTTAAATTGGTAGAGTCAGGTAAAACAAGATATTTACAATTCTTAGGAACATCATACGTTGGGATAAGTTTGGGGGAATAAACATTATTAAGTAATTTACCAATAATACCTTGTACAAGAACCCGTGGAAAACCATTTTTAAAGAAAAAATCAGTAAGGAATTCAAACTCATTATGAAGCAGAGCAAAGTTTGAGCAAATATTATAAGCTCTATGCACTAAAGTGCGAATCGAACTTAGTTTGTAATTAAAATCGCAAAAACTATAAAAATTAAAACCTAAACCCGTAAAAGTAGGCTTCCGGTATGTAGAAGTTAAAACAGTTGAGCCTGATTTGGAAACCAAAACATCAAGGAAAGGAATAGAACCTTGAACTTCCTTTTCCTGCGTAAATATAATGTTCTTATGAAGTGTGTTCAAAAAATTTAAAAACTGAACTGATTGATTATCCGTTTGGAATAAAGCAAACGTGTCATCAACATAACGTCTGTACAAATTCGGCTTAAGGTGAGGGGGGCACTCACAGAAGGCCCTTTCCTCAAGATGAGACATGAAAATATTCGCAAAAACGGGACCCAAGGGGCTCCCCATCCCCACTCCATCCAACTGACGGTAAACTACCCCTTGAAAACTAAAAAAGTTATCCTTGACAGCCAAATTCAGAAGCTGCTCAAACTGTGCTCTGCCAAAGCCGTGAAAAAGTGAGTCCGGCTGTGGAAAAGCTTTATTTAAAATAATTGTAATGGTCTCATCCAAGGGGACATTTGTAAAGAGGGAAGATACATCAAAACTTGTCATAAACAAAGAATTCATATTAAACTTCTTAATTTCCGACACAAAAGAAAAACTATCCTTAACACTGTACAAGTTCACAGTAAATGATGATAACATGGGACAAGAAATTTGGCAAGTTTGTAATTAGCCAAAGGATAAGACGCTAAAATTGGGCGCAATGGAACACCGACTTTATGAACCTTAGGCAGACCATACATAAGGCCCAAATAAGAGCCTGAAACGTACAATTCATCATAAGTGGAGGAGTTAATAACACAATCATGTTTAAGCTTAAGCAAAACACGGTTAACCTTGTCTTCCAATCGCTGAATAATTTTAGAAACCTGTTCATCTACCTTAACAAATTTTAATGAATCAGAAAGAATATCAAGCATTTTTTTAATATAATCAGTTTTATTCATAACCACAACACCGCTACCCTTATCTGGTTTAGTAATAACAATAGATTCATTTACACCCAAGCTTTTTAAAATTTCACGGTCCTCCCTATGCAGAAAAATTGTAGAAAACTTAAAAGCTTTAATTTTAAAAAACAATTCATGGGACAATTGGGAAATATGTTGTCTAACCTTACCAAAATCATTAGCATCAACGGTTGGAAGAACCTTCAGATCATGGGCTATCCTTTCAAAATAAAAATAAAAGTCAGCAGGTTTAAAACGCAAGTTGGGAAACTTGAACTTAAGGCCAAGAGACAAGAGAAAACTTCACGCTTTGACAGGGTATAGTCAGATAAATTCCTAATGACCTGACCAGGATCTAGAAAATAAGGGCGAGATAGGTTTAACCTAAAAAGCTTGCGGTCATGAATCCGGGAAATAGAACGTACATATGAAAGGGAGGAAACATGAATATTAGACACTATGCACGCATAATCACAAAAAGAGACCAAGGCCTTCAACTGGCTTTTAAGAGCACAAATCTTGTTCGAAATATCATGCTTAAGCTTAAATTTGTAATTAATTTCATTGTTAAGATAATATACCAATGATGACCTATAAAACTCTGAAGAATAGAGTGAATTACGATACAGTTTGTAATAAATAAAATTAGGAAAGACGCCACTATTCCGGCAGATTTCTAAAAATTCAAGGTCCAATTCAATCTTCTTGAATTTTCTGACAGACTTTTCAAGTTTACGGTGGAGTCTCAAACCCTCTAGTCCATAACGCGTAGATACATATGAAATAGGATCCCTCCTAAGGAGACGTAATTTTACATTTAGGATAAAAACGAAGACGTAGAGCAAGAAAGTCATTATATTTGGCTGCAGCCGACGTTTCGGGCAACTCTACCCATTTTCAAGGCCTAATAAAATAAAAGCTAAAATTAATGCATGACAAAAAAAAAAATAAAAAAATATACGAATGTCAAAAACAAACTAATTCATAGCACAGAATAAAACCACTTAAAGAATAAAAATTAAAAAGCGTAAAACAAGCATAAGCCAAAAACAAAAATTAAAAATTATATACATGACAAATAACACATGATAAAAGTAAAACTTTAAAACTAAAAACATTCAAACAAATTAGTTAAAAACTTCACTAATAAAAAGTTAAATGAAAAAACGCAAAAGTGCACGAAACATACCATGCTCACTTGACATCCTCAAACAACTGAGGCGAAAAGGAGACAGGGTCAAGGGGAAAACAGAAAAATTTAGTTGGTAGGCATTCTAATTAATATAAAGGGGGTAACAGCTAGAATCAATATTTAAGCTGGATTCAGAAATTTAATGCACAAAGATTCATAAATACGGAGAGAGGACGGACATTTTAATGATTTAAGAATTTTAAAGTTATTAACGGAAATATCAACTTTACACTTAACAGAATGATTTCTAATGGCAGACTGTTCCTTTTTAGATAAAACTTTCCCTGTCCTATGGCTAATACCCATATGGGAGCAAAATCTTGCCTGCAAAGAACGAACTGTGCTGCCAACGTAGTTCCCCTGGGAACACCCAGGGCAGGTAAACAAATAAACGACAGAACAGTTCATCGCAGGGGGGATTTTGTCCTTACAACGGAAAAAACATTCAAGGGTATTATTATTCACAAAAGCAACCTTAAAATCAGTGTGAAAATAAAATTTCCTCACCACACTCAACAATTGCTTTTTCACAAAGTGTTAAATTGGTAGAGTCAGGTAAAACAAGATATTTACAATTCTTAGGAACATCATACGTTGGGATAAGTTTGGGGGAATAAACATTATTAAGTAATTTACCAATAATACCTTGTACAAGAACCCGTGGAAAACCATTTTTAAAGAAAAAATCAGTAAGGAATTCAAACTCATTATGAAGCAGAGCAAAGTTTGAGCAAATATTATAAGCTCTATGCACTAAAGTGCGAATCGAACTTAGTTTGTAATTAAAATCGCAAAAACTATAAAAATTAAAACCTAAACCCGTAAAAGTAGGCTTCCGGTATGTAGAAGTTAAAACAGTTGAGCCTGATTTGGAAACCAAAACATCAAGGAAAGGAATAGAACCTTGAACTTCCTTTTCCTGCGTAAATATAATGTTCTTATGAAGTGTGTTCAAAAAATTTAAAAACTGAACTGATTG
>JAJOZX010000638.1:497500-500000 GCA_023014485.1 Bathynomus jamesi | reverse complement strand
GGCCCCTTGCTTTTTCTTATATATATTAACGATTTAGATGTCGGCCTAGTCAGTACAGTTTCAAAGTTTGCGGATGACACGAAGCTGGGTGGTAGGGCGATTAATGACGAAGATAGAGGTAAAATTCAGGAAGATCTAAATAAAATCGTTGATTGGTCAGTCACATGGCAAATGAGATTTAACGTGGATAAGTGCAAAATTTTGCATATAGGTTCGCGTAACGGTAATTTTGCTTATAGTATGTCAGGGAAAGATTTAACAAGCGTAGAGCAGGAAAAAGATTTAGGAGTTATAGTCACTGGTGATTTAAAAGTAGCGAAACAAAGTACAGCAGCGGTCAATAAGGCGAACAAAGTGTTAGGTTTTATAGCTCGAAAGTTTGAGTACAAATCGCGCGATATTATAGTTCCTCTTTGTAAATCATTAGTTAGACCCCATTTGGAGTACGCCGTCCAATTTTGGAATCCACATATGCGCAAAGATATAGACAAAATCGAAAGAGTTCAAAGACGAGCAACTAAGATGATTCCGTCTCTTAGGTCAAAGTCGTACGAGGATAGGCTTAAGGAATTAAAATTGACTACTCTCGAGACTAGGAGGTTAAGGGGTGATCTAATCCAGGTTTTCAAAATTATGAATGGGTTTGATAACGTAGATAGAGATAGCTTTTTCGAAATATCTCAATATAATAGGACTAGAAATAACGGGTGTAAGTTGACAAGTAGAAGGTTCGAGACAGCAGTTGCGAAAAACTATTTTACGCATAGAATAGTAAATACCTGGAATAGTTTGCCGGTAGAAGTAATTAGTAGCACGTCTATAAACATCTTTAAAAATCGATTAGACGCGCATGTTGATAGAAAGGGTATAGTTTAAGGTAGTAAAATTAAGGCTTTGTAGGGATAGATCCCACAGCTCAACACAAGTGTTGTGGGATATAGGGAGGCAGCGTCTTGGGTTAGGGGATACTCTCTGTCCTTACACACCCCATTTAAAGAGATTCCTCTGCCGAGCGGTGCCCCCCATAGTACTGTGAGGTATTGAAAAACTCATGATCTTCACTTGCCCCACAAACACCTTTAAATGGGAGACCCATAATGGGTGCACACACATTTCTACATTACTGTACAGTCTTTACAGCCACACCTACACTTTTCCTCGTAAGTGTATATATTGTAATGTATATGGTTGTAAATTTTGACTTGGTCCGCAATCGATATGGACCGTGACTTGATGGATACCGTAATGAAATTGACTGGATTCTTTGGATCTGATATATTTACATGTCCGTTATAAATAGATATAGAGTGTAACATTTGTGGATAGTAGTCTATTATGACTTGATCCTCTGGATCCAGAGATTCTATCTTTAGTTTTAAATCGATAATTAATTAGTTTTAAATTGATAATTATTTAGTTTCGTAAAAATTGGTCGTTGCCAATTTACCGGCAGTTTTTACATAAATTTCTTATGTTCTTGTGGTTCGGAACCCACGTAAAATTGTAGGTCCCCTCCGCCACCACGGAGGACATACACAATACACGATTACGAACAGAGTTAGGTAGACCAGCCATGAGTGGATCCTAGGGTCTTTGTTGGTCTGAAACATTATAACATTATAACATTATATATATATGTGTATATATGTATATATATATATATATGTATATATATATATGTGTATATATATGTGTATATATATATATATATATTATATATGTATATATATGTATATGTATATATATATATGTCCTCGACGATGGACTTCATCTTAATGAAGTTGGAGCTGCGCGTTTAGGAAGACTATTTCATAATACTCTCTCTTCTTTTCAGGCTGCCGTAACCCGAACGGTCCCAGCGTAAACTCCACAAATTTCCCCCGCGCTCGCGAAGGTGTCGCAATTACAAACAATTTGAAGGTTCTATCCTTAAATGCTCGTAGCCTACGAAATAAAATAAACGAATTTTTTTCTTTAATTGCTTGTAAAGACTATGATTTAATTGCGATAAATGAATCGTGGCTTAGCACTGAAACACGTGACTTTGTAGGGGAGTATCAAATTAAAGGTTATAGACTTTTTGTTAAAAACAGAATAGGTAGGCGAGGAGGCGGTGTTATGTTGTATATCAAAGATAATATTGCGAACGTTATAGAAGTAAAGCACTCAATTCCAGAACCGATAGGTTCGACTATAGCAGAACTTAAATTGAACGATTTCAAACTTCTTGTTGCGGTTATACATAGGCCCCCCAAATCAAACAGCTGATACGGACGAAGCGTTATATCGTGAACTAAAGAGAATAATCGGTAGAGAGCAGGCTTTAGTTATGGGTGACTTTAATTGCGCCAACGTGAATTACGATACAATGCAGGGAGACGCGGAAGGTAATCGTTTAGTTAATTTTCTCGAGGATAGGTTTCTTATTCAAAAGGTTGGGGAACCTACGAGGTTGGACAGTATTTTAGATTTAGTAATAACTACGGATGATAGGCTAATT
>JAJOZX010000638.1:447500-492500 GCA_023014485.1 Bathynomus jamesi | reverse complement strand
TTCTGTCCAAATATTTTGTGAAATCTTCCTCATCATTTGAAGAGGATGATTGGTTGGTAATGCTGCTATCTTCTTCATTCTGGGCGTCTGGTTTTGGATATAAGGGTATGACATCGTCAACTGTCAGTTTAGAGGAGCGGTTGTATTTTTCTACTTCCTTTAATGCTGCTATCTTCTTCATTCTGGGCGTCTGGTTTTGGATATAAGGGTATGACATCGTCAACTGTCAGTTTAGAGGAGCGGTTGTATTTTTCTACTTCCTTTAATTCAGCATAGAATTCTTGCTTGAATTTGGTTATTTTCATCTGTGGAGGATTCTTTAATTCTACTTTGAGACGTTTTGCATTTGATCTATCTATTCTGTCCAAATATTTTGTGAAATCTTCCTCATCATTTGAAGAGGATGATTGGTTGGTAATGCTGCTATCTTCTTCATTCTGGGCGTCTGGTTTTTCAGATACCAGCTTTTCCATGCGCAATGCAATGTCATAGAGGGCCTCTTTTCCTTTAGCTTTTTGATCTTCATTTAATAGAACTCTGTTCATTGGGTCTATGTAAACAGCAGCTAATACAATTGCATTTTCTAATAGTAATACCTCTCTTTTCGTCATCGAAGAAACAATTCCCTCAGCAAGTAGTCCTCCTGTTTGATTGGGACGAAATATTAATTCTTTTCATGCCAACAAGAATTCACCAGAAGTTAATTCTTCTGTTTGAAACTTTTTACTGACAGCAAAAGGGTAACGAAGCAGAACTTCTAATTGGGTCAATTGCATCCATTCATTTTCAGTTAATGAGACATTTTGATTTGCCAGGTCTTCAAGATGTGGTTTCAGATCAAGCAAACGCTTAATCATCAAATAGGTGCTGCCCCACCGAGTATCTTGATCTAAAATAGCTCCCATACCTGAATGTTTCTTCACAATGGAGTCTATTTTTGGTGTTCTGGCTGCAGTGGCTACCTGTCTGAACTTGCTGATCATAGTTGCTACATGTCGTTCTTTTAATCCATCCCTTATCGCTAACTGCAATGTATGCACAACACTGCGCATGTGTTGAATATGATATAGCATAGTGGCTTCTTCAGCAATATCATCTAGAACTTCATCATCTTGTTCTGTCACTATCATTTCATTTGCAGAATCAATTTCAGAAATGTCATCTTCATTTTCCATTATTTCCTTAGTAACTGTCCCTCTATTTAGTTTTTCAATAGTGCTTAGCATATTCGAAGCATTGTCAGTGACAATACATAGGACTTGTTCTTTTTTTTATTTTAAAATCTTGTAAGACAGTTTCGACTAACTTAGAAAGATATTCACTGGTGTGATGTGCATGTGTATTCCTCACTGCCAGTGTCCGAGTCACCTTTTTATTGTTGTCATCTATATATCTCACATTAATGGCAAAATAATTAAATCTATGGCGAGTGCATCCATCCATTTTGAGGAACACAAAGCGCTCCTTAAGAGTTCTTTGAAGTTCCTCCTTTTTGTGTGTGGCATCTTCAATCACAATCTTTCTAATGCTATTTCTATCCAAAGAAACTTGGAGTTTACTGGCCATTTCTCCATTAAGACCTAAAAAAGCTGGTGTTGAGAAAAAAGATAAAGGTATACTATTTTCTACCACCATTTCTATGATGTACTTCTTGAATTTATCTGAGGTCATATTTACAGTAACTTTATTACTAGGAAAGAAACTTGTTAATGGTGACATTTGCAATTGTCACCCAGGACAAATTTTACTTTTAGTTGAGGTGGATGCTTGACTTGCTTCACTGTCTTTCTTATTAACAATTTCTAAAATTTTTTGGATGAAATCGTTGTAGATGTCTTTTTAAATTTGATGTCTTGCCAGTCTGGGTTGGTACTTTTGTATCATAGCTTGTACAAGAACTAATTTTAGTTTCACATAATTGTTCATCATTATTTTCTTTCTTACAGTGACAAATGAAATATTTTCCATCTGTAGAAACTGTGAAGTATTCAAATAATGCGGACTTTGTTTGACTTTGAGATCTAGTTGTCATTATGAAAGGGCTCAAAAAAAGAAGAATGAAACTTAATATTTTCAATTTTTAAAAATTAAGCTTACTAGTTTAAGTTTCTAAAAATTAACACATTTCCTGAAAAAAATTAAGTCCAATTAGAAATCACTCAAAATAAAAAAAAAATAGCATAAAAAAAGTTTGTATCTAAATATGAACTCTTTGTATTGGGCTGGAGCCGGAGCTGACACATTTTTTATCAGCTGCAGCTCCAGCTCCAGCTTCCCAAAAATAACTGGCTCCAGCTCCAACTCCAGCTCCACTCACCAAAATTGCTTCAAGCTCCAGTTCCTGGCTCCGGCTCCAGCTGCAGCTCCACAGCCCTGTTTACTAGTATATGTATATGTATATCAGCAGAATCCTGGTGCTCCAGAAATGGATGTTCTGCACCAACGCTTCCAACGTTTTTCTTGTTTTTGTCTGTTTTTGCATGTCTCATGAATGATCCCCACAGGAGGATTTTTTCTCGTGAAGTTAAGGCGAGGATGAATCCTTTTTTTTTCCAAGGAGGAAGGCGAGGATGAATTTTTTTTTTTCAAGACGATGATGAATTTTTTTTTTGAAAGACCATGAAAGACACTTTATAAAGGAGGGACCGTCATGGAGGACAGGTGAAGGATCCTCATGAAAGACGGTGAGGGGGGAAATTTTCAAATTGATCCATGTCTCTCTCCCCAAACGCGCCCATACTACTGAGAAGTATAGCGTTTTAAGTGTACTTGTGGGAAGGAAACATAATTTTTAAGATTTTGTAATTGTATAAAATTTAATTTTTAACTTAATTTTTAAATTCAAATTTTAATAATTCTATAATTTTCTAACTTTCAACTCTTCAGCTCACCGTGAATACATGAATAATATCATGTTTTTAAGCCACCTCTACATTGCCGCATATGAAAGAAACTGCACGTCAATAAGCCACACAAATATTTGTCTGCGAACTGATTAGTGGAGAGCAGGGTTGCCTATCGTATTCGCGCACTATTTCGTTATAATAGACGACGGGGATAGGTTTGTTAGTACCGTCGTCTATCAACATGATGGTGCTCCTTGTCACTATGCCAAAATTGTTCAGGATTATCTAAATGGACGTTTTCCAAATCGCTGGATCGGATGCGGAAGCAACAGTCCTTGGCCAGCGAGATCACCAGATTTAACCCCTTTAGATTTCTTTGCATGGGGCTTTATCAAATCGCACGTCTATCAGACGAAGATTACGAGTCTTGAAAACTTACGTACACGTATACGAACTGCTGCAGATAACATAACCCCGCAAATGCTCCAGAATGTGTTTAGAAATGCTGCGGAACGATTTGAGCTGTGCAGGGATACTAATGGGCGTCACGTCGAATCCTACTCTTAATTATTTAATAAATGTTACCACTTTATTTTATGATTGAATTCCATATAATTTCCAAGTGCTTCACAAAAATAGATCCTGACTTTATGTACACCCTGTATATATATATATATATAAGCAAGTTGTGCGTGATTCTGTCTGTGAGTCTGTCTGTCTGTGAATTTTTGGGTCTCTAAAAAAGCTCAATCTTCAATATATATATATATATATATATATATATATATATATATATATATATATATATATATATACAAAAGAACGAAAATATCACGACTAAATCTAACTAATCGTTAAGGCGATTGACACTGGAGGCTTATTAAAATTGTCGGGGTATAACGGAAAAGTACTATTGAAGCTATAGGCATGAAAATCCTAAGCTTCACAAATCTTGACAAAATGTAAAGCTCAAGATTTTTATGGTTGCGTTCTTTTCTATAGTTTTATTGTTAAAATAATTGAGCTCCCAGTAATTGGGGGACCGCAACTCCCCCAGTTACTCGGGGATACGACGAAAAATTTGGTCAAATAGAAATGGCTTCACAAAACTAAAATTACCTCCAGAAAAAACAAAAATACTAACAACAACTTCATTATCTAGCATATAGGCCAAGCAGCGCGTTCAAAAACAGCTAGTATATATATATTATATATATATATATATATATATATATATATTATATATATATATATATATAAAATTTTCAATTCACAAAGCACAAAATAGTGGAGAGGAATATATATATACATACACACGAGAACAAGGGAGGCACAACAGAAGGCCAGGAGCAAGCAAGCAAAACTATTGATGGTTCTCATAAACGAGTTTATGTTGACACAGAATATAACAGAAAACACCAGAAAAAATAACTTCCTAGATCTGGGGTTCACGAATAACACGACCTTGATTGCTGATATAAAAATAACCCCAGCTATTATCTCAGACAACAACATAATCGAGATATCAACAAATATGGCGACGACATTAAAAGACAATACACATACTGAAGAAAGAAGCAAATTTGGGACTTTTAACTTAACAAATTCGACGCATTACTGATTAAAAACTGTAAAAATGAAATAGCTACACCTTTATACTGGATATGGAGAAGATCGCTAGACACTGGGGAATTACCGAGCATCGTGAAAAGAGCAAACATTGTCTCTCTATAAAAGGAGAGAATAGATCGCAAGCAAAGAACTATAGACCAGTGTCATTAACGTCCCACCTCACCAAAGTATTTGAAAGAATAGTTAGAGAGAAAATCTGTGACTGCTTGGTGATACTGGAAAGATTCAACGAAAATCATCAAGGATTTCGATTAGGAAGATCATGTCTATCACAACTTATAGAACACTATAACAATATCCTAGATGCAGTGGAAGGCAATGAAAACTACGATGTCATATACACGGATTTTGGTAAACCTTTCAACAAGTGTGATCATGGTATAATAGCACATAAAATGAAACATATGGAAATAACAGGTAAATTTTGAAAATGGATCTCCAACTTCCTCAGAGAATGTCTACAGGTCGTAAAAATTCAAGATATATTACACTGGTCTGCGTCATTTTTGAGGTCAAGGTTTTTTTAGTTGTTCTTTTATAAGTTTTGCATGCTGAATTCAAAAATGTAACTCATTTTGCTCAATCAGGTCAGGTTTTTATGCTATCTCAATTTAAAAAAAATTAGATAATCGTTATGAAATGAGCAAGTTTATTTTTTTAAAACACTTACATTTTAGCCAAGTGTTAGCCAAGCTCTATATAATAAACAGACACAACTTATTTCTAATTACGATTGTCATTACTGTTTTTCAGCATGAATAGAATGTGCAAGAATGACCCAAACAGGTTCTGCTACATCTGTGGTAAAGTCACTATGTCAGACCGGCAGTCAAACATCACACATTTTGTGAGGAAAAGCTATAACGCCTACTTTGGAGTTAAACTTGGTGACCAGGACAAAGCCTTTGCCCCTCACATATGCTGCAAAACGTGCGTTGAAAGTCTGCGGCGCTGGAGCCACAAGAAGGTAGAGTGTCTACATTTTGGTGTCCCAATGGTGTGGAGGGAAGGAAGAGATCATACTACTGACTGTTATTTCTGTATGACAAACCTACAAGGTAAGTTAGTATGAATTTAGTATGAATTTCATTTTATACTTACAAAAATATGCCTGACAATATATGAGATACGTCTTTATCTTATCTTTATCTGTCTTTATCTGTTTCCTTTTAGGCATAAATCGAAAAAACAAGCAACACGTAAAGTATCCAGACGTGCCATCTGCCATAAAGCCAGTGCCTCATGGACCAGAAATTCCAATTCCAACACCGCCCGACAACTTTGATTCGTCGTCCGACTCAGATGAAAAAATGGATGACGGTTACATATCTGGTACATACCAACCTACTGCCGAGACAAGTCAACCCAAACTCTTGAGCCAAGCTGAGTTGAACGATTTGACAAGAGATTTGTGCTTGTCCAAAGAATCTGCTCAGTTGTTAGGGTCACGTCTTCGCGAAAATCGTTTGTTAGCTCCAGAAACAACATTCTTCTGGTATCGCAGCCGCGAAGAAGAGTTTCGAGAATATTTCACGTTGGACGAAGAAGCTTCGCTGGTTTACTGTAACAACGTCAACGGCCTCATTGCAGCTATGGGTTTAGCGTATGACCCTACAGAATGGCGGCTCTTCATCGACCCCTCAAGCAAAAGCTTGAAAGCAGTACTACTCTACAATGGTAACAAGGTCGCGTCTGTTCCGGTGGGTCACTCGGTGTAGATGACTGAAAGTTATAGTAACATGGAGCTTTTGCTAACTGCTTTGAAGTACAAACATCACAATTGGATGATATGCGGAGACCTAAAGGTGTGTTCTTGTCTACCAAAAAAAATACAAATATATATAAATATATATATATATTATATATATATATATATATATATATATATATATATAGGCCCTGATATATATATATATAATATATATATTTTTATAGGTTATAGCCCTAGTGCTGGGTCTACAAGGCGGCTACACCAAATACCCCTGTTTTCTTTGTCTGTGGGACAGCCGAGCAGACAAGCAACACTACGTACAACGCGACTGGCCAGCAAGACGTGGCCTGGAACCAGGTTCGCACAACGTTCTGTCACACGCTCTCGTGAATCCGCAGATGATTCTACTTCCGCTGCTGCGCATCAAGCTCGGACTTACGAAGAATTTCGTCAGAGCACTCAACAAAGAAAGCCGAGCTTTCGCTTTCCTGAATCAGAAATTTCCACGCGTCAGTGAGGGCAAACTGAAAGCAGGTATTTTTGACGGCCCTCAGATCAGGGAGCTAATGAAAGATGCTCAATTCGACGAAAGTCTGGAGGACAATGAGATCAATGCCTGGCTCGCATTCAAGTCCATTGTCACGAATTTTCTGGGCAACCACCGAAGTCCAGAGTAAGGACGTGTTGTCGAGGAGCTCCTGCAGAGCTTCCAGGCTCTTGGTGCACGTATGTCCATAAAGATGCATTTTCTCAGCTCGCATTTAGACTACTTTCCGGACAACTGCGGTGATATCAGCGAGGAGCAAGGAGAGCGTTTCCACCAGGATATTCGAGTGATGGAAGAGAGGTACCAGGGCCGCTGGGATGTGAACATGCTCGCGGACTACTGCTGGTGCCTCAAGAGAGACGTTCCAGCTGTGGAACACAGACGAAAGTCTTTGAGAAAGCCCTTTCGTCCACATTAACTGTACTCGTGTATCGTTTTTTATATACTTTGTACATTTTCTGTCAATTTAAGTCCGTTTTAAAAAAATAAACTTGCTAATTTCATAACGATTATTTTCGAATTATCTATTTTTTAAAAATTGAGATAGCATAAAAACATGACCTGATTGAGCAAAATGAGTTACATTTTTGAATTCAGCATGCAAAAATTATAAAAGAACAACTAAAAAATCCTTGACCTCAGGAAAAAACTTTTCAAACGCAGACCAGTGTTATCATCAGAATTAGAAGTACGCAGCACAGTACCACAAGGAAAAGTATTGGCCCCACTCCAATTCATTATCATGCTAATAGACATAGACAGTGAAGTAAACAGCAACAGTATAGAACATCCTTTGTAGACGATACAAAGATCAGCAGAAAAATCAGCGCTGCAAAAGAGGTGGAGGCCTTGCAGAGGGACACGAACAAAATATACGAATGGTCAGAAGACAACACCACAACATTTAACACTGAGAATTTTCAGCTCTTGAGATACAGTAGAAATGAGGAACTCAAACAGATTGATTCAGAGAATCACGAAAGTGATAGATTTGGGGTTATGATGACTGATGATGCGAAATTCGAGACACAAAATCTGATAGCGATAAACAAAGCAAAAAGAGTCGCGGGAAAGGTACTAAGAACCTTTAAAAGGAGGACAAGACAGTAATGATTACCCTGTTGAAAACACTGATCATACCAAAACTTGAATACTGCTCAGTCTTGACGTCCCCATATAAAAAGAAAGACATTAATAAACTAGAAGAAATTGAGAGACATTTCAATGCTAAGATTGATGGTTGCAAAGAGCTCAATTACTGGAAAAGACTACGTAAACTAAATCTGTACTCCCTGGAAAGAAGAAGAGAGAGGTACACCATACCCTAAATATGGAAAATGATCGAAAAACTGGTACCAAACTTCAAACTAAACCCAATTACCACCCAAACAACACTGGAAAATAGGAAAGGTAGAATGTGTAGTGTTCCCAAATTAAAGGCCCAACAAGGGACCTCTTCAACACTGAAGGAAAATAGCTTGGTTGTCAGGGGGGTGCCAAGACTTTTTAACCAGTTTTCAAAGGACCTCAGAAACTGTTTCAGGGGTCAAAGTTGAAATCTTCAAAAGAAGGCTAGATGCCTGGCTGAGGACATACTAGATGAGACCAACGCACGGAACTGCAACGAGATTAACGAGGTGTATATATATGTATATATATATATATATATATATATATATTTATGTATGTGTGTGTGTATATATACCTGTACTTGTGCTGTATATGTTTTTCTTAACTGTATTATTTTTATTACCTTATTACTCTAATCTTCAAATCATGATCAACACTTTAAATACTCTCACTACTGTAAATGAAATTAATGAATCTGAAAACGTTGTTAACTCGGATTATATCTCAGTTGACAACTTCCTAAAGAAGAAATACAACAATGGCAACCTGTTTTTCCAAAACTTAAACATTTACAGTCTCCTAAACCATTTTGACGAATTGACAGCTAATCTAAAATTATTACAACAAATTCACCTGCATTATACTAACTGAAACCTGATTAAATGAAAATAATATCTTTTTTAACATTCCAGGGTACACAAGCTATCATGTATGTAGGGCTAACAATAGAGGAGGTGTAAGTATGATATATTTGTAGACTCAAAGTACTAGCGTAAAGGTATCGAAGAACTAACAAGCATAAACAATATCTCAGAAACATTTGCAAATGAAATGTTTATTCATAACACCCATTATTCAATTTTAGGCATGTATCGACTACGAACTGGTAACGTACCAACTTTTATTACAAATGTCGATAGTAGTTTAACCACCAATTATATTGGTAACAATTGCGTTATTGCAAGAGATTTAAATACTGATCTCATAAAAGAACATTCAAATAACAACTCAAGCTTCCTTCACACTAACATGACTGCAAGTGGTTTTAAATTAGCTATTACAAAGCCAACTAGAGTTCACAGTGACATTAGAAATTCGTCTCGGCTAGATCCAAAATATCAAAATTTCTTCTCATATTATTTAAAATAAAAGAGACCCTAAAACTTTTATTATTCCTTCATCCATCCACACTTATTATATTGCATTACAGCATGGAGTGGCTCGAAGAAATATATAAAACATCCTTTGGAAGTCAATCAAAAATATGTCTGCGAACTCTTGCAGACATAATAATGACAACAGACAAAGTCACACTTCCCCACTGTTTGGAAAGCTAAATATTTTAAAACTAAATGACTTATACAAATTCAATGTAACTGTCAACATGCTCAAAGTTATCAACAAAAATCGACATACATCACCTATTCAAAGAGCAATCACTCCTCAGCAATACACCATCGTTATAACACCATACTGCCCAATGATTTTGTACACAAACTTAACAATATAATAGAAACTTCAGGAAATCTCTCTTTTAAAGGATCAGATTTATGGAATGCAATTCCCATGCATATCAGGCAGGCTTCATTACTAAATGTATTTCGCAAATCACTGAAAAAGCACTTCATCAGCTCCTACTGATATATTAGTTCACTACTGCCGCTTTTACCATAGTAATCAATTTTGTAATCAACTATTTAAAATATGCTAATTTCATTAATCACTTTTAATTTCGTAATCTATTCCTTAGTAATATTTTTTTTATCAAGCACATTTATTTTCTACTAAATACAGGGCGTCCCAAAAAAATGTATACACACTTTAACAGCTGATAGCTCAATTGATGTTTCTTTCTTTCCAAGTTAAACCCATTAGAATTAATAATGGCAGTCAGACTAAGCTTTGAACAAAGGAAATTCATTCTAAAATGCTACTGGAAGTGTGAAAACGCAGTTGAAGTGCAAAGACAGTTTAGGAGGGAGTTTCAAACAGATCCACCAACGCGACTTACCATCACTCGAATTAGAGATAAGTTTGAAGCCGATGGAACTGTTCAGAATGTCCACAAGAAGCGTTCCGGAAGACCACGGACATCGACAAGCCCCACAAAGCAAGAAAGAGTACTGGAAACGTATCACCAAAGTCCAAGAAAATCTGTGCGGCAAGCGAGTCGTGAGGTAGGAATTTCAGAATCGTCTGTCCAACGCATTTTGAAGCGCTGTCAATGGAAAAGTTACATTCCAAGATTAGTCCATGCTATTAATGAAGATGATCCGGACCGAATAGTGGAGTATTGCGAGTGGTACTTAGCACGATGTGGATGTGGACTGGACGAAGGGGTTTCGTAGAATACCCTCCGCGTTCACCAGACCTCACACCACTAGACTTTTTTATGGGGATACTTAAAAGACAAAGTCTACGCTATAAAACCTGCAACAGTCGCTGAAATGAGAGCAGCCATTGAACGAGAATGCACACAAATACCAAACGAAATGTTTCGTGACGTTTGCGATTCCATTGCTTCGCGTTATCAGCAGTGCCTGGACTAGAACGGACGTCAGTTTGAAAACAGGCGTTGACAAAACAATTAAATAATGTCTGTAGATTCTATTACATTTTGAAAATGAAATGTATTTTAATAAACACTGCCTTTATAATTATTTAAAGTGTGTATACATTTTTTTGGGACGCCCTGTATACAATAGATCATTTAATTTAAAATTATGTAACATTTTATAAACTGTGTAAACTTTAAATAAGATAAATAGTTCAGTGTCACAATTATTTATGTCATTGTAAATTGTAACAGTACCGTATTTATTTTATTAATAAAGATTATTGATTATTTGCTATTTACTATTATTATTGCTGTTATTATTTTTTGTTGTCACTATTACTATTACATGCCACTTTCACTATTTTATGTAATATTTTCAACTAAATATACAACAAATCACTTAATTTAAAATCATGTAACATTTTGTTTATTATTGTTATTATTATTATTATTATTATTATCATTATTATTATTATTATTATTTTCTGTTGTCTCTATTACGGTCACTTGCCACTTTCACTATTTTTACGTAATAAATAAGGTAAGTAACATTAATTTTGCCTCAAAGCCTCCATGCTTCCAAAGGTATATTCAGATGAGAGTACTGCGATTATATTAATGTCATAACAAATATCTAAAATTTGTAAAACTGTCAATGTATTCTTTTCTGAATAAAGTTTGGAATTTGAATTTCAATAATTTATTGGCTTTCACCGAGTCGCATACTCTTGCTATGTCTCTATTTACTATTTCGTTAAGGGATGCGAAATCGGTGTTTGAGTACAATATATCAGGGTGTCATCCGGATAATGGTAGCCTTTCCCGATATGAGAGTTGTGAAAGCCATTTATGTAGATCAGAAATAGTAAGGGGCCCATAATGATTCCTTTTGGAACGCCATGTGTCATTTTTAATTCGGCAGTAATGATGTTATTATGTTTGATGCATTGGCTTCTGTTGTGCAGGTATGATTTAAACCAATTTAGAGTAACGTTATTTACGCCATAATTAGATAATTTATAAATAAGTATGTCGTGGGAGATTGTATCAGGCCATAAGCACGAGGACAGAAGCCTCTTTATTATTAAGGTTTTTATATAGCATAAGGGTTAAAAGAGCCGTTTTGACATCTCTGGGAGAGATAGGAGAAAAGAAGAAAATATGAACCGGAGGACTATGAAGATATTCTTCGTAGCTGCGTAGTCCCTCACCCCATAAATGGGGTTTCACCGTCCTTAATGAAGGGCATTTTCCAATTGAGGGCTCCTTGCGGGTCCCCGCCTCCTTGGTAAAAAAAAAATTAAAAAGGATTCGTCTTCACCTTCCTTCAAAAACAAATAAAATAAAATAAAAAAGGATTCATCATCGCCTTCCTTAAAAAAAAAAAAATCCTCATCAACTTTCACAGTCTTTCGAAACAAAAACATCCGAGTACTTTTTGTTCCGGTGCGCTCGTCGTGTTCGCAGTCCCCGTTAGTTTTAGCTGCAGGGGGAGCAAACATTCTCACACACCAAACTGATATTCTGTGTATATATAAATAAAATATATATATATAAAACGTTAACAGCCGTACCATCAATTTAAAATACAGTGTCGAGTTCCACAACGGATTATTTCCATATTTACTGAGGCGTTCTACCACCATGTTTTATCCACGACAAATATATAGTTCATGTATCACAGAGAAATACACAATAAAGGGGTAAAAAACATAGAGAACGATGAACGGCAACATGCGTAAATGATTAGTTGTCCTGACCGAAGCATCGTTTAAGATAATCTAGGACAGCATCTTCACTAGGTTTTCCCATCATCTATAGTTCATGTTTTAAAAACTGTTTACCTACGAATCATTTAATGCTTGACAATCTTAAAGCCTAAAAACATTTTGACTGCAGAAATGTAGGGACACTCAGAATATTGCTCTTAAATTAGCGGGTAATCACCTTAATTCTGATGAAACTAAACGTATGTCATTCAGGCGTATAGTTAAATTGTGGGATGGAATGCTATTGACGTATTTCAAAATAATTCAATCGAATCCTTTTAAAGAAGCCAGTTGGTTACTTTGTCTTAAATCCCCGTTAGAAACATTTACACCGCATAAGAGTATTGTCGAATTTCACTCGGAACCAGGTCCCTTTACTCTTAAATTTTCACTTTATCTTTAAAGTTCTCTATTTCCTTCCAATCTCTCTCTCTCCTATGCTATGCTTTAAAACTTTCATTTACATTCTTAATTTTCGTACATCTTTTATCAGAGCTTATTAAACAAACATTATCGTATAAGTCGCTCTTTATAGCCTTTTGTACCCATTGTAATATTACATATTCTTATCATTTCTTTTCGTTTGTGCAATAACCTCTGTAAAATAACGACATTGTAATGAGCTAAAAGATTTCAACACGCGACACATCGGTACATGTATAGCCTTCAACTGAAATTTGACTATGAGAAGATAAGCATCCATCTTATTCATGTAGGCATATTTTAACTTTTCATACTAAGCGAATGTATACTTATCAAGGTGTTCAAACGCTTGCAGGAAGATTAAAATATTGATTATAAAATGATTTAAAATAATATTGGCTTATGATAAGAAAAACCGACTCTAATAGACAGAGTTTCCACAACAGTTTCGATACCCACTGGTATCCTCTTCAGGTGGATAGAGAAAAACGAATGAACCAAAAACAAGAGGGAAAACAGTCCAGGGACCATTAAGAAATTCGCACCTAGGTTAGATCCCGTTCTCCCGACACCGGAAGAACATTTTTATTAAAGGAACCCGCTAACAAGTACATTCCCACAAATTTAAAACAATCTTCTTGTTCTATACATACAGATTCTATTATTTTTTTTAAATAATCATTACATTTATTACATTTAATATTGCATTATTATTTATTACAGAAATTATAAATTTATTATTACATTGATTATTATTGCATTGTTGTTTATTATACAGAAATTATAAACCGAAAAACGAATGAAAAAGGCGAGAAGGAAACAATCCCGAGACCATTAAGAAATTCGCACCTAGGTTAAATCCCGTTCCCCCGACACCAGAAGGGCATTTTATTAAAGGGTCCCGCTTATAAGTACATTCGTACAAATTAAAACTATCTTCTTGTTCTATACATACAGATTATATTATTTTGACATAATTACTGCATTTATTATTGCATTTACGTTTTTTAGCATTTATTATTATTATCTTTACACTTATTATTACATCTTTTTTATTACCTTTATTATTACATTTATTGCATTTACATTTATCTCCACATTTATTACTTCCATTATTACATGTACATTTACGTTTATTATTTCATTTACATTTTACCGAAAAAACGAATGAACCAAAAGCGAGTAAGGAAACAATCCAGAGACCTTTAAGAAATTCACACTTAGGTTAGAACTCGTTCACCCGACGCCGTAAGGGATTTTTTGACCAAGAATCTCATTAAAGGGTCCAGCTTATAAGTACCTTCGAACAAATTAAAATTATCCACTTGTTCTATCCATACAGATTCTATTATTTTTCCTTTGACATAATTATTGCATTTATAAAGTAACTTACTTGATTTCCAATCTATATAGCATGATCATTTTGGCTGGCGTGATAAAAAATTGCATTATTAGTATTACAATTTCTGAAGGCATATTTGTGTTCTTTAATACGGGTTTCAATATTTCTTCCAGTTTCTCCTACGTATACTAAATCACAACTTTTACAGGGAATGCTGTAGACACAGGCTTGTTCCTGTTTTGCAACGTTCTTCCTAACCAATTTACTTTTTACGGTAGACGAATATTTGAACGCCAAAGCAAACTTAAAATCTTTCGTCAACGGTTTTACTCTTTCTAAGCCGGCAATGTAAGGTAAACTCACATATTGTTTTTGGTTAACTGAAGGTTCCCGAGGGGCATGAAAAGATTTTCTTTCTTTAAAATACGCCTTTCTGATAAACCACTTAGGATATTTTAAATCCTTAAAAATGTTCCAAATCTTTGAATTTTCCTTGTCCAGCAAATGTGGGCTACAAATCCTGAGTGCTCTTAGAAACATGGAAGAAATAATTGAGCTTTTAACCTCTTCATCATGATATGAAAAATAATGAATGTACGAATTACAATGAGTAGGTTTTCTATAGACCGTGAAATTGGGCTTTCCGCTTTCGTTAATGACCAAAACATCTAGAAAAGTAAATGTTTGTCGTTCTCCCATTCATATTTAAATTTAATTGAGGGAACAAGATTATTTAATGACTGAAAGAAAATGTCAAAGTTGTTCCAGTGGTCAGGGCAAAATGAGAAGATATCATCTCCATAACGAAACCAAATTAGATTCCTGGGACATATTTTTTGCAACAATTCCGACTCATAATATTCCATGTATAATGTACTCAGTATTGGGGATAAAGGAGACCCCATTCCCATACCAAAACGTTGAAAATAAAATTCTTCACCGAAGGAGAAGGCATTACTGGTGACACAGAGTTTTATAAGTTCTAAAAATACAGATGTGGGCATGTCAAGTTCTACGTTACATGTTGCCAATTTTCTGTCTAAAAAACTGAGTACATCATCAATGGGAACTTTCGTAAACAAGAACTCAACTTCAAAACTGATCATTCTTCTCCGCTTTAAATCTAAGAACATAACTTTGTTAATAAAGTCACAGGAATTAGTGATGTGCGAGCCTGAAAATTTACCAACTAATGGGGACAATTTATCTGCACTTAGTTTTTTAGATAAAAAATTGCCAACATGTAACGTAGAACTAGGCATGCCCACATCTGTATTTTTGGAACTGATAAAACTCTGTGTCACCAATAATGCCTTCTCCTTCGGTGAAGAATGTTATTTGCAACGTTTTGGTATGGGAATGAGGTTCCTTTTATCCCCAATACTGAGTACATTATACATGGAATATTATGAGTCGGAATTGTTGCAAACAATATGTCCCAGGAATCTAATTTGGTTTCGTTATGTAGATGATATTTTCTCATTTTGCCCTGACCACTGGAACAACTTTGACATTTTCTTTCAGTCATTAAATAATCTTATTCCCTCAATTAAATTTAAATATGAATGGGAGAACGACAAACAATTACCTTTTCTAGATGTTTTAGTCATTAACGAAAGCGGAAAGCCCAATTTCACGGTCTATAGAAAACCTACTCATTGTAATTCGTACATTCATTATTTTTCATATAATGATGAAGAGGTTAAAAGCTCAATTATTTCTTCCATGTTTCTAAAAGCACTCAGGATTTGTAGCCCACATTTGCTGGACCAGGAAAATTCAAAGATTTGGAACATTTTTAAGGATTTAAAATAGCCTGAGTGGTTTATCAGAAAGGCGTATTTTAAAGCCAGAATATATTTTTATGCCCCTCGGGAACCTTCAGTTAACCAAAAACAATATGTGAGTTTGCCTTACATTGCCGGCTTAGAAAGAGTAAAACCGTTGACGAAAGATTTTAAGTTTGCTTTGGCGTTCAAGTATTCGTCTACCGTAAAAAGTAAATTGGTTAGGAATAACGTTGCAAAACAGGAACAAGCCTGTGTCTACAGCATTCCCTGTAAAAATTGTGATTTAGTATACGTAGGAGAAACTGGGAAAAATATTGAAACCCGTATTAAAGAACACAAATATGCCTTCAGAAGTTGTAATACTAATAATACAATTTTTTATCACGCCAGCCAAAATGATCATGCTATAGATTGGGGAATCAAGTAAGTTATTTTATAAATGCAATAATTATGTCAAAGGAAAAATAATAGAATCTGTATGGATAGAACAAGTGGATAATTTTAATTTGTGCGAAGGTACAAGCTGGACCCTCTAATGAGATTCTTGGTCAAAAAATCCCTTACGGCGTCGGGTGAACGAGTTCTAACCTAAGTGTGAATTTCTTAAAGGTCTCTGGATTGTTTCCTTACTCGCTTTTGGTTCATTCGTTTTTTCGGTAAAATGTAAATGAATAATAAACGTAAATGTAAATGTAATAATGGAAGTAATAAATGTGGAGATAAATGTAAATGCAATAAATGTAATAATAAAGATAATAAAATAAATGTAATAATAAGTGTAAAGATAATAATAATAAATGTTAAAAAACGTAAATGCAATAATAAATGCAGTAATTATGTCAAAATAATAGAATCTGTATATATAGAACAAGATAGTTTTAATTTGCGCGAATGTACTTATAAGCGGGACCTTTAATAAAATGCCCTTCTGGTGACGGAAGAACACCTACAGTAGGTGCGAATTTCTTAATGGTGTCTGGATTGTTTCCTTCTCGCCTTTTTCATTCGTTTTTCGGTTTATAATTTCTGTATAATAAACAACAATGTAATAATCAATGTAATAATAAATTTATAATTTCTGTAATAAATAATAATGCAATATTAAATGTAATAAATGTAATAATAACTGTAATAATTATGTAAAAAAAATAATAGAATCTGTATGTATAGAACAAGTAAATAGTTTTAAATTTGTGCGAATGTACTTATAAGCGGGTCCCTTTAATAAAAATGCCCTTCCATTGTCGGGTGAACGGGATCTAACCTAGGTGCGAATTTCTTAATGGTCCCTGGACTGTTTTCCCTCTTGTTTTTGGTTCATTCGTTTTTCTGTATCCACCCGAAGAGGATGCCAGTGGGCATCGAAACTGTTGTGGAAATAAACTCTGTCTATTAGAGTGGGTCATTATTATCATATTTTGACCTTCACGTAGAAAAGTGAAATTTTTTGCATTTATAATATTGGCTGTCTTAGCGTTATTACTACCGAATGTGGAAAACATCATGCGCTTATTCGGATCTATAGGTACTTATTTGAATAATATGTATTGCACAGAGCGACGATGGTGTCTGCAATATTAACCCTTTCTATCCCAAATTATTGTTTCGAGCTAAAAAAAAACGTTTTTAACAATTAAACATGTTAAAATAGGTATGGAAACGAAACTTTGCTGAGAAATAATTAATTACACTAGAAGTTATATGGTTCCATTGATGCTATCATGTAATAAGAGACACTAACATAACTTTGGTACTTTGAATGGGACAAATAATAATATTTGGCCTTTGCTACACACAAGGGTAGACCATAGTGCTTCGATCCATTAAGGCAGTTTTGTCGTTTGTTAAACGTAATGGTACATCACACTTTCTGCATTAGAGACGAAGTAGCCCTTCATATAGTTTCTGCATCTCTTTTTGGGTTCTAAATGTTCAGGGAAATGTCCAAAATTACCAGATGTTGCTATACAATTAATTTTTATACTCAGTTGCCATAAGCCACCATTGAATCTAGTCTGAGGAAAATACATATACTTTTTGTTGATGGTGCCATGTGGAATCGCTGGCACAGAAAGGGTTAATACTGAGACTAAGTTTACATCATTAATAAGCTGTGGAGAAAAATACCGTGGATTATTAATGACTGGTGTGTAAATATACAACTTTTATTTCCCCATAACTATTATAATGAAGGTTGTTAGAATGAAAAGCAACCTAATACAAAACAAGAAATTTATTATCAGTACACATACTATACACAGAAAATGGTTAAAAGGGCATGGCAAACAGTGGTACAAAGAACATATAATAAAAAGGTGTAACAAACACACACATAGTTTAAATACGACTAAGCATTAAAAGGTATGCATCTAGTCGATACAGTATCCAAAGGGCACGGTATCGTAGCTGCCAGGCATCTGGTAACGTTTCCTATAGGTGTTACGACAAACCGTCGTTCCCCTAAGTTCCTTCACACCCCCTAATTTCTGTGCTCTGAAGTTGTGAGTTCCCACAACCAGGTGGGGCGGTCAGTCATTACCATCTAAGCTCACTAGCTCCTTCAACGAGTCAAAGTTAACGACCCGTCGCGTCGGTTCGACAGGTTAAGCGTCATGCCATTCGCCTTGACGATATATTTCAGCTCTTTTCCCACCCTCACCCGCACCCCATACGTTTTTGGCCCTGTTGATACAAAGGAGTCAGCGTATGCACCATCACCATACTCATCCTTAATCTCATCAGTCAACTCTCCAAGGAATTCCGCAATAGAAGGCATATACTCACCTGCCCTCTCTGTGAATATCACACTATCTATATCGGCGTACAGAATCCTCCGCCCAAGAGAATGCAGCAGATACCACAGCTTGATACGTGCGTACGACGTTGTGAAACTGGCTAGAGGTATGTCTGTGACACGTGATGTATCTGTAGCCAATTCGGCTCGGTTGTACCTTATTATGTATGTTATCAACATTCACGATTTCCATGACCTCTTTATCGGGAGCGTTAGCATAATCCCAGATTTCGGTACAACTTTGAGCTAAATGTACATTCCCCTTGTCTGTATTCTGGGAAAACTTGCCCCAAAGACTGTTTAGACAAATTTGCATTAAACCGCCGCTTGCATGGGTTCTTTACAATTTTGGTGCGGTCAAGCTGTATCCCTTCACGGTCACGGTAGCGATGAATATACGCCTATTTTTCATCTTCGGTGTCAACCACTCGAGGGTAGCCTGATGCTTCTACCTTATCCTTCAAAAAAGTATTTATATACGGCGTGAAAAGGTTGGGTAGCTCCTGAAACCTCCACACCTCATATATCTTCAATATTCTGTAGCCATGGCGAATGGCTAGATCCAGTTCAGGGTTTGTATATACGCCTCTGATCTTACGCTGGTTGATCGTGCGATTACAGGACCCATTATTCTCCTCTGCACACTTCACGAACAGAGGAAACATGAGTTTGTGGTCTTAACAACCGGCAAGATAGGCATCTATAAATCGCGAGGCGGGAGCACGTTTACGAAAGAGAGTCCAAAGTAGCGCTCACTCAAGTTAGCTGAGAACTCCTCGATGGTTGGCATGGCGGGGCCCACTAGTTTTTCAGGCGCACCTACAGGGTATGGATATAAAGAACAGAAGTCGTAGTAATGGAGTTTCACGCCCTCCGTAGGCGGAAACTATTGTTGAAGGAGTTTGTACGTCCTCCAAACAAGCTGTTACTGCATTTGAGGGGGTCCACCACCATTGAACGTTTGATGGCCCTCATTTCTTCGCGGTACTGGCAATCTGTTTCCATCCGTGCATCATACTCATGCTCCCACAAGACTTTGTGAGTGAACTGGGAGCCTATAAGTTGATCGCGGATACGGGTCCATGCGAGGCTGTCGGCGGGGTATCTTCCATGGAGATCCTCTGCTGTGACGGCACACTCAGGGCGTGGGCATCCGTGCCACCAGCAAGCGTTAAAGGAGTACACAGTCTTCTCACCAGTAGCACGGTTTTCGTTTAGACCATCCACCCAAAAAACACGGCTATTGATCTTAATGGGTACTTCCCTCGTGTTGCGGGCGTGTTTTATATATACACCTGTCTGCTGCTGTATGTGTATGAGCCAGTAAATAGTCTTATACCCATAACTGCGCGGGGCGTTTCGAGGAATGACGGCTAAGGTGTCTTTAGGCATGAAGTTATTCTTGAACACCGTAAAGCATAATGAGGCGATCGTGGTTGCGACTTGCAGCGGATCACAGTTGAATCGGGTTATGTACATACTTCTAAAGGCTTGAAAGCATACTCTAAGTACGCTTACGTCATTCACACAATAAAGTTCACATTCTTCAGCTATATTGTAAGGGTTATCTTCATTAAAACTGTTGTGGTAGCGGTCAAAATCTTCACGCTCACTATCATCCATGTTGCTGTAGTTAAAATAGTGCTTGGGGAGGGTGATGCACCGACATAATTTAATGTTTCGCTAGTGAGGAATGTGTAAGGTAAATATCCTTTTGAAACTTCAGTGCCAACGCCCATGACCTTGGGTAGCTTTGCTAATTTACATGGAGCGAACAGCTAGGTATCTTTAAACTGTACATTACCTCTTATTTGCATCTGTATAAGTTTGTTTCCTCTTTTCAAGGGATCACCCGTGAATATCTCGGATGATTCGTGCTCAAGCAACTCCTTATAAAGGAATTGTGTGTAAAATTTTGCCGCGTTGTGGGCAAGAATATATATACAGAGTCATTTTTTTTAACTTGTCCGCTAACTTGACAATATAGGAAATAAAGAGTTTCACAGGGGAATCTTCTACAAACACCTTAAAAATGGCTGTCCATTTACCACATTTGTAACACTCATCACACTCGACTTTCATGCACTCATCACAGATCGTCTGGCTTACAAGTAGCCTCTTTGGTTTCAGCAATCGCATATGTTTCTATATCGTAATACACAGTTATGCAAGGTCTATTTTTATGCTTAACGTCTTTCATATAACATACATGTTTTACTCCGTCCGCCTTATATTCCTTGTGGCATGTAGAACAGTGAATTTCATCACATTTATGCTTAAATTATCCCCAACTATCCATTGTGTGAAACATACCACACTCACAAATCCTCAATTTTTTGCACGTGCCATTCAATTTATGGTGATCAAAACAGATGTTATTGAAAAACATGCGCTTACATATATTACAGTCGCGCTTCTCAGCTTCAACTACACGACTTTTACATTTGGGGCTTTTACACTGCACACATACCATGTGGCAATCCTTACACTGTTTCAACAGATCATTCGTAAACTCGACAGATCATTCGTAAACTCGAGACAACCCTTACACAAATCGTGTTGTCTTCCATATTTTCGACTTTTATCATAGTTTATGCAAAGATTTCTGATGCGTCTAATAGGAAGATAAGTTGATCCCACCAGCCCTAAAACAAGTTGTGACTTTGTACGATCTCGCACACTGATTTTAAATACATACGTTGTTCTACCATCTTGATCCAGGCCAAACACGGCAATCCTATCTTTCATCTGTTTTTCTACCTTCGTCAACTCTTCAGGTCCCATATTACAGCCAAAATCAAGTTTACAGTCTACAGCCAGTTTACGTGCACGCTCCACTACCGTCGGCAGCCAAATTTGCTCGGACCTCGTATTTAGTACGGCGAACATATAAGCCAAGATTACGGATATAAATCCGCAGCGACGCTCGGAGTTTATGTGACGTCTGTAAATAGCCTGAGAATTGAAGATGAGTGTATAAGGTGCGGCCGTATGTCCCACTACACGGAACACGTGGTCAATTTCAACCGTGAAATTCTCCAGGCTAAACTTTGATCCACTTTGCGAAACTTGTGCAAAACGTGAAAGGATGTAGTCAACATCTTCTGCCACCAGGTTTCTGTAAGGTATTACTCTCCAGAACTGATCGCTATCCTCGCTATTTGGCTCAATCCCAAATGCCAACCTTACTCGGGTCTCCCGATCATTATTGTTCTGAAGAGCATATGCGATGACATGTCGAACTACGTTGGAGAGTCCTTGTTCGAAGCCCTTCGAATATGCGACTCGGGGGTCAATTCTGACGTTGTAGCGACTTCTAGAAAATATATGGGTATTACTCGCATTTTACATTAAGGTAAGAGATACACCGTTGGATGAATGATAGCTCATTCTCTCTGTATGGATAGCGGTAGCCCTTGAAGGGGCTTGGAATGTTGCAGGTGACGTTTAAGGTTGGAGGTTTTCAGTACATTTTTCATCTGGTTCCCCCGACAATGAGTTTGTCGGCGACGGATATTGGTCCTCAGAGCTAAACGAGCTGCTGTACCTTGTTCGTTTAGCTTCCATACCGCAAGTGACAGGAGATTGATCTTCAACAGGCCGAGATCTTTTAATGCCTGCGGAGGTGTAGAGGTCTTGGATGGTTGCTTGAGGAGTTACCTCAATAGTAGAGACAGAGGGTCCCTGGTTATTCTTTCCATCCCACTTACCGCCACTTGAACATGTTGGTGCTAATGCATTTCGGGATCTTTTAAACGGCTCGTCACACGATGCCCTGGAAAAGAAGAGAAAATTGCTGAATACGAGCTTCTTAAAAACAAACGATACAGTAGTTAAATTCTCTAGAAAAATCAAGTTTACAAAGCTATCAACATGTATTATAAGTAGCTCCACAAGGTTTATCAAATCTATGTTTATGCTTAGTAGAGTTATTAAGGCCTGTAGATTCACTGATGAAAAAGTTGCATCATTTTCAAATTCTGTACATGATCTGATATATATATATATATATATATATATATATATATATATACAGTGTATATATATATCTTTTTTTTTTCAAATGTATTATGCCTTCAAAATATTTTGACTAGTTAAGAAATTTTTTATCAAGAAACATTAAAACTACTTTAAGTATTTGAGGAATATAAGAAACCCTATGGAATTAAACAGAGGTATTAACCCCAGCATCGTGCTGCTGAAGTATTTATGTGTAAAGGTGATGAATCCATAATATGCGGAAAGAATTACATTCATGCGTGTAAGTGCTTAAATATACTCTTCTTTTTGTTTTGTTTTGTTTTTATGCTGGAAGGAGGAGCCTTGGGCGATTGCCAACGAAAACGCCCTCCAAGCGTATTCCATACAGAGGCGGATAAGACCCTGCACAGAGGCACCAACTGAGCGAGGGCTAAGAAACTGCGTAGGCAGTACAATGCACCTAGCCCCTTAGAAGATGTTTTGGATAGAGAGTATATGCGATCTTTACAGGAAAGATTACGAGAAAGGAAACGCCGGGAGTGTTAAGAGAAGAGGAAAGACAGGTGTATATTGTTGAAGACAAGGCTATAGTCGTGTTGAAGAATGTGACGAGTAGATAGGCGGAGGAACCGAATTTTGATCCAGTGAAAGTCGCAATGTATTCTCTGACCCAATCAGAGATAAAAGAAAGCCCAGAAGTCAGAGGTTCCATAGTCGTCCTACACGGATCATAGTGCGACTGTTGAAAAGGAAGCTCTGGGAAGCGGGTGAAGTTAAGTGTGGGGTTATTGGCATAGGAGCGAATAGGATAGGAAGGGCGAATTAAAAATCATTAATAAATAAAAGGAAAAGATTGGCTGACAGAACAGAGTCCCTGAGGAGCACATCTGTTGATAACGTTAGGAGAAGAATAGAGGCCATCTACAGTCGCAGCTATAGGGCGGCTAGAGGGAGAATTAGAGGTGAAGACACAGATAGTAGGATAAAATCCACAGGGTGGCAATTTGGATATTAAAAATTTGTACTACACTCTTTCAAAAGTTTTCGATATGTCTAGCGCAATAGCAAGAGTTTCACCGAAATCCTGAAAGGAGGAAGACCATGATTCAGGGCGCTATGCAAGAAGATCGTCGATAGAATTACCCTTGGGTCCCCGTAGTGACAATATGAAAGAAGATTGTGAGAAGAAAGGTGCTTAAGATTCTTCCTATTAAGGATAGTTCACAAAATTTTAGATAGGCAAGAAATCAAAACATTTTGACTATAGCTGAATGGTTTAGGGCGGTTAGCCCTCCTTGGGACAGGTTGAATGAAATTAAACTTTTAGCAGGGAGGTGAAGTAAAAGATGATAAACAAAAACGTAGGCGTTTGCCTGTCGGGATGTTAGCATTGAAGCGTAAGAACAACAGGAGGAACACCATCAGGTCCATACACCGTCCTAGAGATGGTCCCCAGGTAGGCCAGAAAGAACATTTTTGGAAACGTTTCTAATGTCAGACATGATAAAGTCAGAGGGAGGAGGAGATGGAGGAACAGCATCGGAATCATCCATGGTTGGGGTGGAAGCGAAAGTTTGAGCGAAGAGTTTAGCGTTGTCAGGAGAAGATCCGGCTGCTGAGCCGTCGGGGGTGGAATAGAGGAAGGAAAGAAGAGGAGGTAGAGTTGATGAAAAGGTTCTTAGCTAGATGCCTGAAAGAGTGTGATGACATAGAACAATTAGCTCATGGTCATTCAGGAAAGCCAAAGGATTTGGTGAACATTGAAATCTAAAATGAAGATTTTAGCAATGGAGAGCGGAATAGAATGTATTCCACTTTGGAAGTGAGGTAGTTAAAGAATTTTAGATAGGCAGTAGAATTAGGAGAAAGAGAAACAGCGCAGGTGTATTTAGTTTGATACTGAATTGTAGGCCTTAGCCAGCGGGTATAGAATTCGGGGTTCGGGAATACGAAAACAAGTTAGGTCATTGCGTACATATACGCAGCATCCACCTTTGGAGTGAATCTGAGTATAGTGAATGTAAGAGGGTACAGAAATGATGTTGCTGACTGTCATCGCAGAAACCTGAGCTTCAGTGAGGGATGAGGTTTGGAAGAGGAGAGGCGGTGTTCAGCAGATTGAAAATTTGAGGAAAGACCACGATTGTTGTAGAAGTTTAGGAATCAGACTAAGGAACATGAACATCTCGACTAGGTGGTAGCAGACCCCCCCCCCCACTCCCCCGCTATCCAGCGTCTGCGGTCCTTGTATCAGTAGCCAGGGGCCAGAAGTGGGGACATTAGAGGCCCCCTCCTCAGAATATTTCGAGGCTCGTGAATTTGGCCCCTTTTTTTTTAAAATTTAAAAGATTATGTAGTGTTACATACTACAGTATATGTAGTGAGTAGTAGGGTAAGACGTGTGTGTGTATGTGTGTGTGTGTTTGGGATCATGCTGGACTGCTCACAGGGTAGATGAGCCACGGAAAAAGATCAGTTAAGGTGGCCAGTGGCAGTAGAAATGAATGTTCCAGCACTCCCCATCTTCTGTCTAGCAGAATCGAAAATGCTTCTGTGTCAAACACTACACATCTGAACCAAAGGAGGTCGGTCTTTGATAAATTAAAGGTAAGAGGGGGGCGACAGTACAATTTCTCTGAGAAATATTGTAGTAGTAACACAGTGACCCACAGGAATGTGATAGTGACCAGATTTGAGCATAGGTTTTGAGCTTTATCGACAAATAGAAATAAAACTGATGGAGAACTGGTTGAAGAGCAGAAAGAATACTGGCTTTTGTAAAGAAGCGGGGTGGGGGGGGGGGTGTTATAAAAGGACAGTAAAATGACAGTGTATATATATATATATATATATATATATATATATATATATATATATATATATGACGAATAAAACCACGAAGGAAAGGAAACACAGAATGGTGCTCAAGCGCTTTCGTCTAATGACATCCTCAGGAACAATGAAGTACATAAATAGTTACAGCCTATATATAGGTCACAGAAAAAAAAAAATATATATATATATATACAATAAACGGAGAAACCAAAAGGATTGTGGGAGGGGCACACGAATTTATAAGGAAAAACTATCGATTTTTAGCACAAGATTAAATGAATTGTTTCCAACCAATGTTATAGATAAAAAAAATATACAAATTTATACTGGAAATCTGCCCGGGTTTTAGCACTCTGCTCTTTTTGTATATAAAAATTGAAAAATTATCGATTTTTAGCACAAGATTAAATGAATTGTTTCCAACCAATGTTATAGATAAAAAAAAAAAATATATACAAATTTATACTGGAAATCTGCCCGGGTTTTAGCACTCTGCCCTTTTTGTATATAAAAATTGAAAAATAAAAGTTATGAAGGTGGCATACAAGTTTACCAAAGATTTAGCGTTCTACCTTTCTTATCTAAATCTGTTCTGAAGGAATTCAAAACAACAGGATCGAGTTGAAAACGACCTTTGCTCATGTTGAAGTTATTTGTAAGTTGGATAATGGCAGACTCAAGAATATTTCTATTAACAATGTTGCTAGAGTGAAATAAAACTGAAGCATTATTCCAATCAATACAGTGGGATAACTCTGACAAATGGACAAAAAGGGCACTGGACAACTGTCCTGTTCTAACGGAATATTGATGCTGTTTTATACGTGTGTGCAAATCCTTGCCAGTCTGACCTATGTAAAAGGAATCACATTGTTTACAACCAATTTTATAGATAATGCCTGAATTATTGGTGGGGCTATTTTTTACTATGATATTTTTCACAATATTGTTATATGAAAATACTACATTAATATCCAAAAGTTTAAGTACATTAGCAATGCCTAAAAAGCCCGGAAAAATGGAAGTACTAAAATATTTTTTGACAAAGTACGAGTGTTATTATTGACACGATAGAAAGTTCGTTTTGCCTTGTTGAGACAAGATTCCATAAACGCAGATGGATAACACATCACTTCTAATACCGTTGATTTTTTCTAATTCGGCATCGATGTATTCCGGACTGGCGATCCTAAGGGCGCGGAGAAACATTGAAGAAAAAATGGCCTTCTTAGTGGGGGTGTCATGTCCCGAGTAAAAGTGTACGTAGGACAAATTGTTTGTTTTTTTCCGATAGATACTAAACTTAAAACCTGGGCTTTCCCTATGTACACGCACATCCAAAAATGGGATTGAATTGTCTTGTTCCACTTCTAAAGTAAACTTAATGGAGGGGACTTGCTCATTTAACTGAAGGAGGAAGTTATCCAGGTCACGATTCATGGGCCAGATACATAAAATATCGTCGACGTACCGCAACCAAGGGATGCCAACCCCCAGGATTCTCGGAATGTAAGTAATTTCGAAAAACTCCATATAAATATTGGAGAGGAGGGGCGACAAGGGGTTGTCCATGGCCATCCCAAAAACTTGTTGATAATACTCGTTATTGAAAGTGAATTTACAGTCTTTGATGCAAAGCTTAATAAGTTCCAAAACAATGTGTGAAGGTAGTGGCAGGTCATACTTATGTAATTCTTGGGAGAGAAAGTCAAGCATATCGTCAATCGGCACTTTTGTAAACAATGAACAAACGTCAAAACTGATCAATCTATCGTTAGTTTCAGTACGTGCATTATTCAATTTTTCAGTAAGATCCATGGAATTTTTTACATGTGAATCAGAGATAGTTCCGAGAATGGGGGACAAGACTTTGACAAGCCATTTGGAGAGTTTATAAGTAATAGAGCCCACCGAGCTAATAACTTTTATTTTTCAATTTTTATATACAAAAAGGGCAGAGTGCTAAAACCCGGGCAGATTTCCTGTATAAATTTGTATATTTTTTTTATCTATAACATTGGTTGGAAACAATTCATTAAATCTTGTGCTAAAAATCGATAGTTTTTCCTTATAAATTTGTGTGCCCCTCCCACATCCCTTTTTGTTTCTCCGTTTATTGTATATATATATATATATATATATATATTTTTTTTTTCTGTAACCTATATATAGGCTGTAACTCTTTATGTACTTCAGTGTTCCTGAGGATGTCATTAGACGAAAGCGCTTGAGCACCATACTGTGTTTCCTTTCCTTCGTGGTTTTATTCATCATAAATATTTTTCACGTGTTACTTTCGTGAAATAATTTTCATATAATGAACACCACGCGTTCCTTCGGCTTGCTCTTCCATCTCTTGTCTCCGTTTGTGTCCGTGTTTTCTTCTACATTAATGAAGGGGCATGCAATTCGTATCCGACGAAAGTTTCTTACTAATTGTCTAGAGGAGCAAGTTCTTCCCAAAATCCCTCCTCCGATTCGCCTCAGACAAATTGACGACCATCCGTTCAACAACTTCAGCAGATTAATTTTAAAGAAACATATTGAAGTCACCAGACAAAATGAGAGGTCCGCCTTCAAAAATTTAAACATCGCCAAACATAATTTTGTAACCGTTATTCCCCAACCGTGGATCCAACCTTTGTTTGATGAAATTTACAACGAGTTGCGTCGGAGAACTTCACTTCGTAACATTTTGGATCGAAAAATTAAAAGTCTCATTCGAAATAGTCAGTGGAGTAAAAAAGCAAGCTCAAAGTGTGTTTTGAACCTTTCTTCGAAAAACATTAGTGACGATGCAAAAAGTGCCCTTGGATATGGTATGTCCTTTTTTATTGTTAAAAAACCTTCGGCTTTACAAATTTGTTACAGTCTCGCTTGTTATGAAAAACAGTGTAATCTCCCTCAGTATTTGTTTAACATAGTTAAAGGCCTTGTTTATAGTGCGGCGAATAGTAATTACGAAGATAACTTTCCTAAACGTTTTCGCAATAACCTCTCACAATTAAAAAAAGATGGGGAGCTCCATATTACTAAAGCAGACAAGGCTAACACCATAGTTATTATGGACAAAGTGGACTACATCAGAAAGATGAACGAGCTTCTCCAGGACCCCGCCACATACAGCAAACTTAGGAAGAACTCGCAGGATGACGTCATCAAATCATTTAATAGTGGCTTGAAACGCATTCTCAAAGATCATAAGGACTTAATTCCGCTTTTCATGTCCAGTTTGTCCACTTCACCTTCTCTGCCCTACCTTTACGGTCTTATTAAAACCTACAAACCTGGCAACCCTATGGGCCCTATTATTAGCTCGGTGGGCTCTATTACTTATAAACTCTCCAAATGGCTTGTCAAAGTCTTGTCCCCCATTTTCGGAACTATCTCTGATTCACATGTAAAAAATTCCATGGATCTTACTGAAAAATTGAATAATGCACGTACTGAAACTAACGATAGATTGATCAGTTTTGACGTTTGTTCATTGTTTACAAAAGTGCCGATTGACGATATGCTTGACTTTCTCTCCCAAGAATTACATAAGTATGACCTGCCACTACCTTCACACATTGTTTAGGAACTTATTAAGCTTTGCATCAAAGACTGTAAATTCACTTTCAATAACGAGTATTATCAACAAGTTTTTGGGATGGCCATGGGCAACCCCTTGTCGCCCCTCCTCTCCAATATTTATATGGAGTTTTTCGAAATTACTTACATTCCGAGAATCCTGGGGGTTGGCATCCCTTGGTTGCGGTACGTCGACGATATTTTATGTATCTGGCCAATGAATCGTGACCTGGATAACTTCCTCCTTCAGTTAAATGATCAAGTCCCCTCCATTAAGTTTACTTTAGAAGTGGAACAAGACAATTCAATCCCATTTTTGGATGTGCGTGTACATAGGGAAAGCCCAGGTTTTAAGTTTAGTATCTATCGGAAAAAAACAAACAATTTGTCCTACGTACACTTTTACTCGGGACATGACACCCCCACTAAGAAGGCCATTTTTTCTTCAATGTTTCTCCGCGCCCTTAGGATCGCCAGTCCGGAATACATCGACGCCGAATTAGAAAAAATCAACGGTATTGGAAGTGATCTGTGTTATCCATCTGCGTTTATGGAATCTTGTCTCAACAAGGCAAAACGAACTTTCTATCGTGTCAATAATAACCCTCGTACTTTGTCAAAAAATATTTTAGTACTTCCATTTTTCCCGGGCTTTTTAGGCATTGCTAATGTACTTAAACTTTTGGATATTAATGTAGTATTTTCATATAACAATATTGTGAAAAATATCATAGTAAAAAATAGCCCTACCAATAATTCAGGCATTATCTATAAAATTGGTTGTAAACAATGTGATTCCTTTTACATAGGTCAGACGGGAAAGGATTTGCACACACGTATAAAACAGCATCAATATTCCGTTAGAACAGGACAGTTGTCCAGTGCCCTTTTTGTCCATTTGTCAGAGTTATCCCACTGTATTGATTGGAATAATGCTTCAGTTTTATTTCACTCTAGCAACATTGTTAATAGAAATATTCTTGAGTCTGCCATTATCCAACTTACAAATAACTTCAACATGAGCAAAGGTCTTTTTCAACTCGATCCTGTTGTTTTGAATTCCTTCAGAACAGATTTAGATAAGAAAGGTAGAACGCTAAATCTTTAGTAAACTTGTATGCCACCCTAATAACTTTTATTTTTCAATTTTTATATACAAAAAGGGCAGAGTGCTAAAACCCTGGCAGATTTCCAGTATAAATTTGTATATTTTTTTTTTTTAATCTATAACATTGGTTGGAAACAATTCATTTAATCTTGTGCTAAAAATCGATAATTTTTCAATTTTTATATACAAAAAGAGCAGAGTGCTAAAACCCGGGCAGATTTCCAGTATAAATTTGTATATTTTTTTATCTATAACATTGGTTGGAAACAATTCATTTAATCTTGTGCTAAAAATCGAGTTTTTCCTTATAAATTTGTGTGCCCCTCCCACAATCCTTTTTGTTTCTCCGTTTATTGTATATATATATATATATTATTTTTTTTTTTTTCTGTAACCTATATATAGGCTGTAACTCTTTATGTACTTCAGTGTTCCTGAGGATGTCATTAGACGAAAGCGCTTGAACACCATTTCGTGAAATTATTTTCATATATATATATATCTGTCAACCTTTTATGACTAGGCAACGTTGATGTGATGTATTAGGGTTTTGGAATCTCCTGCAAAGTGATGTTTGGCACTCATTCCCTCCACCAAACTTTGATGCCCATACTGCTGACTAGCGATTTGTGACTGATTCATGCGTTCAATGTAGTATACATGATGTGAATATGGACGTTCTGGTCTAGGGCTCTAATACAGGGCTATCAGTTCCTTCTGTAAAAGACTTAATGCGTCTCAAGAAAGCTGACGAGTTACGCTTACTGAACCGTAGTGTTCTTTCAATGCTGCAAGGTTAAGGACTTGCATCTCTGTAAAGGTAACTCTGGTCATTCTTCCAGTATCAGACCCAAAATGAGAAATGAAAAACTGAATATGTACAAGAATTTAAATATATATGGGCGAGCCAGCACCAGCTGTTTGAGTAACTAACCATGTATAAGAAGTTTGCATAGAACTAAAGCTGCTCTCCTTCAAGCCTGCACAAATATTTATGGAACATAGGAACTGAGTGATGTGTATAAAATGTACTTTTAGAATCCTACATGCGTTGTTCGTTCTCACAAGCTGTTGTTAACCACAGCACCCGAAAAAAAAAAAAATAAAAAATAAATATATATATATATATATATATACACATTCAACTGCAATGACCACGCAGTATATTAATGTATAGAAACGACGTAAATATTGAGGAGCGCTCTGCACACGAGGAAGAGAAATAACGAACAAATGAAAAATGAAGTCCCCGCCCGGGAATCGAACCCAGGTTCTTCCGATTGCCGGTCAGATATGCTAACCACTACACCACAGGGCACACAATAGTCAGAAGTCGTGATTCTCCTACATAGGGCAGAAACCAATGCCCTAAGAGGGCACCCTCGCAAATCGTGAATATGTACATTCAACTGCAATGACCACGCAGTATATTAATGTATAGAAACGACGTAAATATTGAGGAGCGTTCTGCACACGAGGAAGAGAAATAACGAACAAATGAAAAATGAAGTCCCCGCCCGGGAATCGAACCCAGGATCTTCCGATTGCCGGTCAGATATGCTAACCACTACACCACATGGCACACAATAGTCAGAAGTCGTGATTCTCCTACATAGGGCAGAAACCAATGCCCTAAGAGGGCACCCTCGCAAATCGTGAATATGTACATTCAACTGCAATGACCACGCAGTATATTAATGTATAGAAACGCTCCTCAATATTACGTCGTTTCTATATATAATATATATATATATACATATATATATATATATATATATATATATATATATATATATATATATATATATATATATATAATATATATATATATATATTACTAAAGTAAAGCATGCTTACATTTCCCCATTGTTGGATAATCGGTGATTTGGATCTGGAACTGAACGAGGCTGTAGAAGCGCGTCAAGTAAATTTTGATCGACGTCCATATCTTGATTGTTTGTGGACCCCAACGTTTCCTAGAAATATTGGATGAAGGAACAATATAGTACTGTGACATGGAAAACTACATATATGGTATAGTAATAGAATTAACACAGAATATTCTTTGTTGGCGATATTATTTATTTTACATTTCTTATTTTTATCTTTTCAGCACTAGTGACGAAAATTAAAACTGTTCTAAACGTATGTAGTCTAGGATCTGGCCCAGAGTTCGTATAAATTTCTGGGTGCAGAGGTTTTGACGACTGATCTAGACTAATTTTGGGGATCTGAATTTTTCTATGCCATCGCACCAAATTGGTGCGAAAGTGGTCAAAATGGCCAAAAATTGGCAAAAATCGCAAAATTTTATCAGTTTTTCGTATTTTTGTCATATTCTTGATTTTTAAATTTTTTTAAAGGCAAATTTTTGTTTGAGAATCTGTTTTTGTAACATACTGCTGCCTGAACCAAGAAAACTGACAAAAATGTCAAAAAATAACAGCAAAAATAGTAAAAAATTAAGTAAATATTGTCAAAAAATTGCAAAAATGAAATTTTTGGCTATTTTGGTGCATAAACTAGCTGTAACCAATCATATCGAACTAAATAGTCAAGAAATTAGATATTAATAGCTCTGCAAGAATTTACTAAAAAAAGTATGCATGCAGAAATGTCTAAATTTCGGATATAAATCGATAAAAATGGTTGTAAAATACTTGAAAAAATAGCCAAAATATAAAAAAAATAGTACTAATTTTATGTTATTCTTAGGCTTGCTCGTTGTAAAATGCTTGAACTTCGTATAGAATCAATCTATTTGATTTCTTTAGAATAACTAAGTCATATTTATTGTGTTTCAGGTTTAGTATCGGTAGTAGCTACAAATTGAGGATCCCTGTATTCATTATGTGATTCAACAGATTCAATTTTTTTTTTTTTTTTTTTTTTTATGATCACTGGTGGAGAAGTGGTCTCTTACAGAGATATTATCAATTAAGTCTAGAGATATTATGAATTACGCATATACGTTTTGTGTTTCGTATTTATCAATTATTACGAAAGAAATCTTTTATAACTTGAAGAGCCTAATCATTTTCATTAATCAGTAAAGTAACATAAATATCATCAACTGTTGCTGCAAAATAGAAGTCAACATCTTCCTTCCTTGCCTAATCAATTTTAAAATTAGAAAGAGCCGTTTTAAGCAGAAAACTGAGATTTGTTTATAAAAAACCTCTGAATAGGTAGCTAGAACAACGTGAAAAAAGTGTTAGTAGCTGACGAGGAAGCTTCTAACAGTGGCTGCATCCTCCAGCGCGGGACACATCAACGCGAAGAAGAGGCGACGTCAAACCAAAACATCAACGCGCTGGTGGCCAAACTTCCTCAAATCTCCGTGCAGCGGGCTGTCTACGGTTGGCCAGACTGGCAGTCGACGGCCTGTTGCGTGGCACGGTCAGAGTACCGATCGGCTCCCGGGGCCGGACCTATTCTCAGCGTGCTATTTTTTCAATTACAGGGAGCAATTGCGTGCTCCCCGAACTACTCTTACTCTCTGGCGACATTAAGACTAATCCAGGCCCCACTACAACTTACACATGTCACCATACACAAAGACATAGACACAATAGCACCATGAGACACATACAGAAGTATAAGTATAATATTAACATATTACAGTACAACGTAGATGGCCTCACAAACAAAATCATGCAGCTTAGGGAATTCGTACACAAACAAAACATTCACATAGCACTTATACAAGAAACAAAACTAAAACTCACACACAAAACACCCACCATCCCTGACTTCACGGCGATCCGTCATGAACGTAATGGGGGTAACGGGGGTGGACTCATCACTTACATACGTAAAAGCATTAGCTACACTGATGCTACCCTAAACATTACAAACACAATCCAAGCAGATAACACGATAGAAATACAGGCAGTTAACATTAAGACACGCGCAAAACAACACCACACTAATCAACATTTACATCCCACCAGTTAGTTCACCTCAGGTGCCAGCCAATTACAATCCACAGTTACACAATCTGGCCTCTCTCACTAATGTCATCTTAGGAGGAGACTTCAACGCCAAAGACACTAGTTGGTACCTGCACAACCAAAACAACACCAGAGGCGCCAACATAGCCACACAACTAAACAGCCTCTTCATTCTTAACAATACAGAAGAACATACACACATACCACATCAAGCAGGATACTCAAACTCCTTCCCAGACATAACGTTCTGTTCCCCCTCACTAGCAACACATACACAATGGAGAACAGAAAAACAACTGTCATCAGACCACCTGCCCATCATCATTACAACACATTCTACACTCTGCTCCAACAGCCTTAGGCACACTTACAGAAATTACAAGAAAGCTGATTGGGAACAGTTCAAAATACAGACTGAGGAACAATTCACCACATTAAACAGCACACCCATCATAGACATCAATACAACACTCAAGACATTTAATCAGATCATCAATAATGCAAACAAATACATACCCAAGGGCAACATTAGGAAATACAACCCAAATTACACTAGAGAAATAGCCCACCTCATAAGGCAACGTAACAACCTCAAATATAACACAAAAACACCACACACAGAAGCCATAAAACAGCAGATACAACAGCTCAACACAGAAATAAACAACAAACTCAAAGAAAAACAAGCAGAAACATTCAGGGAATTCATAACAACACTAAACCACTCCACAGATACATCCAGGCTATACAAGACTATAAACAGCATTACCCACTCTAACAGCGGCATTCACACCTCACACGCGGCTATCTGTCGCAGCCAAAATAATATCCCAACATATACACAACAAGCTACCATTCTAGTTAATCACTACGCAAAGATAAGTCACTTAAACAGAGACAACAACCAGAAACACGCAGACAGACAAACAGCCAGACACAAGAAAACCTACAGACTCGACACGACCATTACACCCTTCAATACAGACCAGACCACCAAGATCATCAAAAACATTAAGAATTCGAAGGCTACTGGACCAGACAACATATCTAACAAACACCTTAAACACTTGGGCCCACAAGGAATACTAGCTCTCACAAATATCAGCACATATTCATACTAACACTGTATTATTCCTGACATATGGAAACAAGGTAAAATTATTACACTACTCAAACCAAACAAAAATCCAACAGAACCAGCTTCCTATAGACCCATTACTTTACTATGCACACCTTCCAAAGTAATAGAAAGACTAATCTTACAAATCACCAACCCACACATTCCACTATCGCCTACTCAACATGGATTCAGACCTCACCACTCAACCACGACATTACTCACTAACCTCACGCAGCACATCATGGATGGCATCAACTCCAGACGACCAGCTCAATGTACACTATTAACAACAATAGACATTAGTAAAGCATTTGATGCTATCCCACGCTTCCCTCTCATAAACAAAATACTCAACACAAACATGCACAATAACACCAAAAGGTGGCTGAGCAACTATCTTTCAGGAAGATACTCACATGTCACATTTAATGGCAAGTCATCCAAAAACAAGCATTTCCGAACGGGGTCCCTCAAGGCTCTGTTCTCACACCAACACTCTTCAACTTATACATGCATGACATTCCAACACCCATAGATAACAAGCTTACCTTATCATCATATGCAGATGATATCACTCTAACATCCACCCACGACAACATCGACACCACTACAAATAACCTACAAACATACATAAACAGTATACAAGACTGGCTCACACACAATAGACTCAAAGTAGCGCACACAAAATCAACCATCACCTTGCTTACAAGCAACACAAAAGAACACCAGGTAATTCCACAGCTTACACTAAACAACATCAACATTCCACACACTCACAGGACCAAAATACTTGGGGTCACATACAACACATCATTAACTTTTGCAAACCACATTCAGGACATTAAAAACAAATGTACGTCAAGACTTAACACGCTTAGGGTACTAACAGGCACAAACTTTGGACACCAGCAGGAAACAACATCACTCATATACAAACAATATATTCGCTCAGTTATGGACTATGCTAGCCCATGCTGGGCACCCATTATCTCAAACACACACATAAACACCTTATAGACAATACAAAACAACGCACTTCGTATCATTACAGGATGCACTCAAACAACACCAATAGAACACCTGCACACAGAAACAAAAATACTGAAAATTAGGGAACATTTAGACATGAGGGGAACACAATTCATGGCAGCAGCGACAACTAACCCACAACACCCTTGCCACTACATGTACAATCATGCACCAACACCTCGCACCATTAAGGTAACACCAGAGAGACATTATAACCAAATACTCCATTCCATACCACGCCCCACAGACATCACACAGTCCAGAAAACACATACACACACACCTAACCCAAAAAGCACTGACACGACTCGGTCCGAATGCGGTCCTAGGTGCGAAGCCGCCACCCATTAACAGGTCAGAGATCAGCCTGAGCAGATCGGATCGAGTTAACTTAGCACGATTATGATGTGGACATCACCCCAACTTACGGACGTATAAACACAGACTAGACAACTCCATAGACGACACCCGCCACCTGTGCCAGGACACACCACAAACAATTGAACACATTATGACAGACTGTACCGCTCGAGCACAACAACGAACACAACACAACATCACTAGTGCGTTGAACCTCTGGTCCACTCCGGAGAGGGCGATCGGTTACCACGTGCCGCCGGCTTACTCGATCAGGGTGGGCTGATCGGCTAAACAACAACAACAACCGATGATAGATCATGGTAAGTAATAATCGAATTGAATATTTAAAACATAAATATAAAGACCAATGTGTTACAAATTAATTTTTATATGTATAGAATATAACCAGTTTATTATAATTGCAATTGCAAGAAGTCTTAGTTTATTTTATTTTTTCCAAGATGTATGTCAACTTGTGCCAGAAAAGAAGCATAGCTCAAACCTTGGTAAATGTATCTTGTGCCAGAAGAACAAAAGCCCAAGTGGAGAGAAATATTTGAGCAGCGGAGAACATGGAATAAAAAATTTGCTTCAGTTGGCTTCTGCGTACCCAAGTGATGACAGAAGCAAGCGTTTGAAAGCTCTTACTGAGAGTCAGACTCCTTATATCCAGTATCACAGAACTTCGTGCTATGCAACATGTAAAAAGTTCGTTGAACGTAGCCAGAAGTCTAAAAATGCTGAATCTGAACCCTCCGATTCCTCCTTAGGGGAAGCATTAACTCCCCCAGAAAATAGTTCAAGCAAAAGGATTAAAACAGCATATCAAGGATATGAAAGTGTGTGTATTTTGTGGTTCAGCTCGAGTCAAATTGAAAGGTGGAAACATTGACCATGATTTGTTTCGGATATGTACTCCAGGTCGTGCCCAAAAGTTATTGAGTTATGCTCACTTGTTCCAAGACGATGTTTTTACCAGAGTAGCGATGTTGAACGAATACAAAGATGTATTCGCTGCAGATGTATTCTATCATAATAATTGTATAAAGAAGCATTTTGCAGCCTATGATCGCAGAATAGAGACGATTTAGGAAAACAGACAGCAAGAAAATGAAGTTATGGGCTTTACTGACATGGTTCAAGAAGCGTTTAATGATGTAGTCTCAAAAATAGACTTCACAAGCTGTGGATACAGTGCCACCTACTTGAGACAAGAGATCAATAAAAAGCTGAACCAGGATGAATCTATCAGTAACTATTTGGTTAAGAGCCTGCTTATTAAGGTAGGTTGATTTTGGAACTGTGATCTTGGACTAGTCTAGATAGAAAGGTATTAATGTATAAAAAACGTTGCACCAACTCATATTTGTGAAAATGATTGTATTTTTTGAGGATTGTTAATTATTTTCAAGTTGTAAAATTGCCGAATTTTACGCGTAAAATCGCGCGCGCGCGGCATTCGCGCAATGTAAACAAACAAAATATCGGACTTTATTTCATCAAAATAATCTATTAAAATTCGGCTTTTTTAACAAAACGATGCTTGAAACTTATTGTAAATGCATTATAGATGTTTATTAGTGTATTATTTTGTATTTTTAAAGATATTTACCTATAAAATGTGTATTAAATTAAGTTATTTTATGATGCGTTCATTTAATTGGGTTTATTTTCAGATATTTCAGAAAAATGGGTAAAAAACGGAAATCTGCAGTGTTAACTCGAAGTGATAGTGCCAAAAATTTCAGTGGCCAGCCTTCCCCTTTAGATAAAACAGAGCCTCCTACCCTCCGCCAAGTTATTCAGTACAGTTATTTCCTCCAAAACAGCCACCCGGACTTGAAAGACTATGATGTTGTTAAAATGATAGCAAAGGATGTGATTGAGATATGGCAGGCAGTGAACCCGCGGCTGCCCCTGTATGAGGAATATTATGTAGTGAAATTGGTGGATAAAGTGTGCTTCAAGAAAGCAAAAGAGATAAACCGGAAATCTCTTTCTACAGTCCAGGAGCAGAATCTGGAGGAAAAGCTGGATAAACTTTTTGACATTTCTGCTTGAACCTGTAAGCTACCTGTTCGTCCCTGTGATGACAATGCTGTGAAGTGCAAGAAAGAAAATTGTCAAACACAGAACATAATCTGCACTTGTCCTCCCAGTAAGAAGGTAATGCTATTATTTTTTTAACTTTTAACTGGCCTAACTTAGTGCGATTAGGTGCCTTTTAAATGGAAGGAAATTCAATGCTTGTAATTGAATATTATCCGCATTTTCCTCCTGTAATCTTCCTTCCCCCCCCTGGTAATAGAAATTAATAATCAATTTTTTTCAGCATTTTATCCTTATTTTAGATCCGCTATTTAATATACTTTAATATTTCAGGTTCCAGTAGAGGAGGGAATACTTGAGAGATCAGAGGGCCAAAATAGGACCCAAGGGCTCTTTCCAGCTGGGATCTGTGGATAAAGCTGCTGTGAAGAGAGACCAGAGGGCTGCAGCTGAAGCAGAAAGATTACGAGAAAGATTACAGAGCCAGATTCAACAGCAGCAGAAGTGGATTTGGCCAGTTTTGCCTCCACACCTTCACAAGATATTTCTTTTGAATCCAGCTCAGGAGAATCAGGAGAGGTAATATATTTTTTCTTATATCTTATCCCATTTTTACGCAAATTTATCCCTACTTTTTGTCCCTATTTCCCCCCTTTTTTCCCCCATTTTTGCTTTAGTAATTTATTCTTTTTTTCGCCCATTTTCGCCGACTTTTTACCTGAATTTTTACCCATTTTCCCCCCTATTTTTCCACTTTTTCCCCCCATTTTCGTTTAATTAATTTATTCTTATTTCCGCCCATTTTCGTCGATTTTTACCCATATTTTCCCTACTTTTTCCCCTATTTTCCCCCATTTTCGCTTTAGTAATTTATTTTTTATTTTCATTTCAGGCATCTGGTGGTGAAGCTGAAGAGTTCAAGCCAAGGAAGCACCCAAGTGGAGGTTACAGCTTTTTGAAAACCCACAGATATGCCATGGAACTGATCAGGGGTGATGTTTCTTCCAATCTTGGGACAAGTCTTGCTAATGCCTTCCTCCTGGACTTACAAGCTATGGACCTGCTTAAGCCTGGCCTTGATGTGAAACAGATAATAGTTGATAAATCGAAAATGGACAGGGAAAAAGCTAGAATGAAAGTGAAAAGTGATGAAAAGCACAATGAGGGTCTGGAAAAGTTAGTCTGTATTGGGGTTGATGGGAAAGTTGACAAGGACACTTTGCTGTACAGAGAAGTTAAGGATGAAAATGGGGAGACTAAGCTGAAGAAAGGAAAGGGACAAGAGCACCATTTGACTTTCACAAAGGAGCCGGGAACTGAAAGTGGAACATATCTCACTCACGGAGTCATCCAAATTAAAGGTGCGACTGGAGTTCTTCTTGGTGAAGAAGTTGCTAGTGTCTTGGAGGAGTTTAACAGTGTTCATACCCTGAAAGCTGTCCTCCTTGACAACACAAATACAAACACTGGCTGGGAGGGAGGCCTTGTAACAGCTCTGGAAAATAAAATTGAGCGGAAATTGCACACCATTGGTTGTTCACTCCATCAGAATGAGCTTCCTTTCAAAGCTGTTTTCAAGCATCTTGATGGCAGTACCAAAAGTCGCACTGCTTTCACTGGTCCGTTGGGAAAACTCTGTGAAATTGACTACCAAGATCTGCCACAAGTGGAATTCACCAAACTCAGTGGCCCCCTGGATGACATGGAATTTGCTGAGGAGACACTGAATGATCTCAGTAGCGACCAGAGGCTTCTTTTGGAGTATGTGCTTGGAATTTCCAGGGGCAAAGTCAACCCAAGATTTGCTGCCTGGAAAATTGGACCATTAAACCATGCAAGATGGTTGACTTTGGCAATTAGATTGATGTGTCTGTGGACCAGAGGTGCTTACCCTCCAGAACTACAGGATAAGCTTTACCAGGTAATCAAATTCATTGTGGAAGTGTATGCAGTCAGTTGGTTTGAGATCAAAAGGGACAGGAAGTTCCACAATCAGCAGCTGTACATCTTCAAGATGATCCAGAGGATCAAGCAGCAGTCTGAAGAAATCCAGGGTGTTGCTTTCAAGAACCTGAAGTACAATGCTTTTGCCTTGCTGCCCGAGAATGTGCTGTACTCCATGATGAAGTCTGATGACTTGGAAGTGAGAGAAGCTGCTCTCAAGAAAATTCTGTCCATCAGGTAAGCATTTATTAATTTAAAAAAATGTGAAAAAAAAATTCTGGTGCTCTTCCGCCATCTCTTCCTCTCTCTGACTTTACGGTCTGAAATTAAAATATCTTCTAAAGATGTTTTTTCCTCCTATCTGGGCTCAACTCTAGGAGAGCGTACGGTCCTGATGATGTTCCTCCTAATGTTCTTAAGAACTGCGCTGACATCCTGCTTAGGCAAACTCTTTCTTCTTTGTCTCTCATCTGATAATTTTCCTTCATGTTGGAATTTCGCTTTCATTCAGCCTGTCCCAAAGAAGGGTGACCGCTCTCAACCCTCCAACTGTCTTCCAATTGCTATGATTTCTTGCCTTTCTAAAGTTTTTAAATCTATCCTTAATAGGAAGATTCTTAAACACCTTTCTTCCCAAAATCTCCTTTCAGATCGTCAGTATGGGTTCCGCAAGTGACGCTCGACTGGCGATCTTGTATATCTCTCTGATTCTTGGTTATCCTCCTTTCGGGATTTCGGTGAAACTTTGTTATTGCGCTTGACATATCAAAAGTTTTTGATATAGTCTGGCACAAATCTTTAATTTCGAAACTGCCCTGCTTCGGTTTCTATCCTTCTCTCTGTGCCTTCATCTCTAATTTCCTTTCTGGCCAATCTATAGCTGCAGTTGCAGATGGCCACTGTTCTTCTCCTAAAGCTTTTAACAGTGGTGTTCCTCATGGTTCTGTCCTGTCACCCACTCTTTTCCTTTTATTTATTAATGAAATTTTAATTCGCACTTCCTGTCCAATTCATTTGTATGCCGATGATTCCACTCTTCACTTCTCCACCCGCTTCACAAAGCGTCCCTCTCAACAGTAATTCGCGTAGGGCGGCTATGGGGCACCACACTGCTGATCTTTCTGCTATCTCCGATTAGGGCAGAGAAAACGTTGTGGCTTTCAATGCCTCAAAAACTCAGTTCCTCCATCTGTCCACTCGTGACAATCTTCCACACGTCTATCCCCTTACCTTCAACAACACTCAACTGAATCCTTCCTTTTTTCTTAACATTCTTGGCATTTCCTTTACGCTTTACGCGTGATCTTTCTTTGAAAGATCACATATACTCTCTTTCTCAAACAGCTTCTAAGAGGTTAGGTGTGCTGTACCGCCTCCGCAGTTTCTTCACTCCCACTCAGTTACTGTCTCTGTACAGGGGTCTTGTCCGCCCCTGGGGAATATGCTTCCCATGCATGGGGTGGCTCAACTCACACAGCTCTGCTTCATCAGGTGGAATCATAGGCTTTTCGTCTCGCCAATTCCAGGCCTCTTACTCACTGTCTTCAATCCCTATCTCTTCGTCGCAATGTTGCCTCACTCTCTCTTTACTATCGCTATTATAACGGACATTGCCCTCTGAACTCTTTAACTGCATGCCTCATCCTTTAAGGAGGGCATGCAGCACCAGACTTTCGACACATTCTCATTCCTTTTCTGTCCAACACTAACGGAAGGGTTAATCGGTATTTTCAATCTTTCATCTACTCAACCGGTCAACTGTGGAACAATCTTCCTCAATTCATCTTTCCCTCTATCTATGACCTCCAATCTTTCAAAAGCAGAGTATCTAGGCATCTCGAAAACCCTGGACCTTGATTTTGGCTCTCTTCTTCTTCTATGGGGAGGGGCGCTTTTGCGGGCCTTCGCCCTTGCCCCATCCTTCCTGCATAAATAAAGTTTACCGCAAACCTTCGTTCACAGAACTTGCATGAGATTTGATATCTACAGTTAAAACTTAATTATTTCTCTCCTCCAGAGATCATATGGAGTTTGCTGTAATTGCGATGGACTCCACAGTAGTGTGGCCGCTAAATATTCGAGCGCACAAGCAATTACAATGTTGAGCAATGTTGCAAAAGGGGTAGGGGTAATGTTGCAAATGGGGGTTCGGGTAACGGGAAAGGGGTATGCAACAAGTGGGTGGGGGTAACCCCAAGTTGCATGAAGGGGGAGCTTTTGGGGAGTAGGGAGAATGACCTCCCCCAAAAGGGTGACCGTGACCTAAACCCTCCCTTGGGGGAGAAGGTGAAATGTCCTCAACTCTGAAAGGGGTATCCCTAACCTAAGAAGGTAAACCTTAACCTAAGAATGAGAGAGGAAGACAAACCAGGCTTTCGCCTGTAGACCCAGACGCATAATGATGTTCTTGGTCTTTCGACTTGGATTAGAAAGTCGGGGGTTGCCAGATGGCACTATTTATTTGATTTATTTATATATGGAGGGGTTGCCAGATATTATTTTAATTATTTATTAAAGGCAAGAGAGAGATGTTCTCAATGCATAGAGGGGGTTGCCAGGTAGTACTATTTAATTATTTGGAGAGATGTTACACACAAACACAAACACACACACACGCTGTATAACTTCCAGAAATGGTTAAAAAGTTTATAAAGATACGGTCCCAGCCATATAATATATATATATATATATATGAAAATTGTGAGTCCTGTATTGACAAAAAAAAAGCAAATTGACAAATATAATATCCTCCAAGCCGACAGAACAGTGAGACGTAAAGGAGGATGTGCTATTTACACACGCGAAAGGCATATGGCAGAAATGGCTATAAGTACCTCAAACAGCTACGTACAATGTGAAGCAGCAAACGTTGAAAAATTAAATATGGTACTAATTGTAATGTACAAACCCCCAAACGCGCAAACCTCAAAATTTTCAGATTCCATTACAGAGGTAAGAAACTGGTTACAGGATCTACACTCTCCAACCCCAAATATTTTTCTCTCTGGTGATTTTAATTTCCTATTCATGAAATATAAAAGGACAGGAAAAAATATAGTTATACACAAGGACAAGGAGGGCAAACTGGAAGACCAGGAGCAGGTAAAAATGCTACTAGCTCTAGCTGATGAATTTATGTTAACGCAAGAAATAACAGAAGACACAAGAAAAATCAACTGCCTAGATTTGGTATTCACAAACAACAGCAAACTAATTGATAATGTAGAAATATCCACAACTATGATATCGGACCACAACATCATTGAAGTAACAACTAATATAAAGGCAACAGGAAAGGAAAGAACACGCAAAACAGAAAGAAGTAAATTCGAAATTTTTAATTTTCATTCCAAAGCTACAAACTGGGAAGATGTTACATCCAGCATGGAAGTAATACATTGGAAAACCATTTTCGAGGCCAAGGCCAATGACTTTAGAGGAGAAGACGTTAGAAATTGTGGAAAAACATGTCCCAAAATACAACAAAGAGGAAAGAGAAGCAGGTGCGAGAGATAAAAGAGGGCATTGTTTTGAAATAGAAAAAGAGTGAATGCAAAAGTAAGTAAATGCAAAGATAACAAAATCAAAAAAATATTAAATGATAAACTTCAAAGTATCGACGTCGCCATACAGGAACTAATTGAGAAGCAGAGAAAATGAAGAAGACGACGCTATAGAAGCGATAAAGGCTAACTCAAAGTACTTCTATAATTTCGCAAAAAGAAAGTCGAAAAACCATGCGACGACCGGACCTTTAAAAAACGAGAACAGTGCTTTATCTGATGATCTAACAGAAGTGTCTGAAATAATAAGAGCTCAGTACGTATCATCTTTCAGTATCCCAAAAACTAACAAATTCATATGCAAAACAAACACGTTCTTTGAAGAAGAACTACAAGGGGAAAGTATAAAGGACTTCCACTTTACGACGGATGATATTACACAAGCCATAGGGAAACTAAGAACACACTCAGCGGCAGGACCGGATAAATGGACGGCCACACTGATTAAAAACTGCAAGAATGCAATCGCTGAGCCCCTATATTGGATATGGAGACGATCACTAGACACGGAAGAAATACCGGGCATCCTGAAGAGCGCGAACATAGTCCCAATATATAAAGGAGGAGATCGATCCGAGGCCAAAAACTATAGGACAGTGTCGCTTACATCTCATCTCACTAAAATATTTGAAAGAATAGTTAGACAGAAAATCTATGACTGTTTGGAAACTCAGAAAAAATTCAATGATCACCAACATGGGTTTCGGTCAGGCAGATCATGCCTA
>JAJOZX010000638.1:352500-442500 GCA_023014485.1 Bathynomus jamesi | reverse complement strand
CTAGGAAGTACCCTTTATCCAACATATTTTCCATAAGTGAGATGACTATGTTGGTTGAATGGGACTGTTTTGTTTCATCTACATCACCAACATTTATAGGAATCTGTGTTCCTTTACCTGTATATATAATAAAGTTATATATATAGCCTGTTTTGGCTTCACAGAGCATGAAACATTCCACTCCAAATCTTGCACGTTTGAGGGGAATATACATTTTCCAGCTCAACCTTCCCTTCCATAGTAATAAGCTTTCATCAATTGAAATGTCACGAGAAGGGACATAAGCTTTTTGAAAGCTTTGTTTATATAAGTCTAATACCTCATCAATTTTGTACAGTTTATTGCTTGAATCAGTACTGTCTGAGAAATGCAAAAACCTCATCACCAACAAAAATCTATCCCTTTTCACAATACTATAAAATATGGGCGTATCTAGTAGAGGTTTTCTAGAAAAATATGATTGTAAAGTTGTTTTTTGTACAATTCCCATCAAAAGCAATATGCCTTCAAAAAGCCTTATTTCTTGCACAGAAACATCACTCCAGTCATGAAGCCTACTCCATTTAGGAATTCCAAATGGTTGCCCTCTCTTTTCTGAAATACACTTTTCAGCATATTTATTTGTCTCATCACAAATAAGTTTTATTATTTCATCAGTAACTATACATTCATAAATTCCTAATACATCATTTGCTTCTATATTATTACTAATTTTAGGGCCACTATCACCCGTAAATGGGAAAGGATTGCGCACATTACCATTTGGACGCCATGAATCTGCACTTGAATTGGCTATATCTTCAGATTCACTCTGATCAGAATTAGATTCAGTATCGGAATTGAAATCATCATCACTATCTGTACCAGAAAGACGCAAACTATAATCATCATCATCATCTTGTTGTAATAACAATCGCAAATCACTATCACTTTGAGGTTTACGTTTTGCCATTGTCACAAATAAGGGAGGCAAAAAAAAACACTTCGCACGCACGCAATTTCTGGCAATAACCGAAATACAAAAGTTCTAATTTATGTACTGATATTTTTTAACCAATCAGAGTGTGACTGACGTCATGAGTTAAAACAAAATCAACGAATCATAGACGAGCACACATATTTGTGCTTTCCGCAGGCTGTTATTCATGATAAATTCATGGCGCACATATATGTGTGTTCCGCAATACCTCGTTGATGACCGAGCGCACAAATATGTGCGCTCCGCAGTTAAGGGGTTAAAGCAAGGGGCCTTATCGTGCAGAAGTGTGACCTGATCGACATCCATAACATTGTTTGGGTTTCTTAGAAAAGGAATGACATGCTGGGATAGAATAATATCACGAAAATACTGTCCATCCCAACTCTGACCATTTGGCTTCAGCACCCACATGAGCTTCTTTGCAGTGAAAAAAACAGACACACGAACAGAGTCTGGACTTTTTAATAATTCGCGATAATGTTCATTGTCATCGATTTCATCTGGTGTTGTGGCCCACACTCGATCATTTTGGGAGTTAGGCCGACGTGTTACGTAAACAAAAAATTCGTCGGAGACAGCTAAATGCATAAAATCATCCACATTCCAATCTTCAAGATAATGGGCAAACCACATTCTGTCATCGATGTTAAGTTGAGTTTTTCTTGGCTTTGGAAGTTCATGCCAAGGCTTTAAACCTTGCCTATGACGGTACAGTCGAATGATCTCACCACTAACGATCTTTCCTCTCAACACTTCGATCTCCCTAAAAAGTTTAGCACCGCTGTTTTTATGCTAACGCGTACCGCTTTCAATGCTGTCCTTTGTTTCCTGAGAGAGTGGCAAATTTGGGCGACCATATTTGGTTGTATCCATTTCACATTCATCCAGTTTTATTCCAATTTCTTTTGACGAAGTCCTCTCTTCTTCGCAACTTTTTGGCAACCCATGAACGTGTTATAAAGGTGGCTCCAGCATCACGAGCTTCCCGAAATGTTATTGCTCGTATGCGACCTATCACACGTTGCCTCTCCGTATCACCAATTAATTGAGGTTGAGTAATTTTAATACTTGCAATAAATTAAGAATTTTATATATTTTTATAATCACTAAAACTATTTCGATATAAGTAAACATGTAAGCTGCAAATGGGGGGGCTAAGGTTTTTTGGAATCCCTTATATATATAGGGTGTCCATAATTGATTACCCTGATTAAAGCATGCTATAACTTTTAAATAAACACTCGTATTCAAACACAGTTTTAATTATAAGTAGATAAATATACAAAGTTTTGATACGTAGTTAATGAACTTAATAAGCTTCCACATGTGCACCCTAGTGGCAAGTAAAATGTGTAAACGGTATTCAGTTCTTGAACAATTTGTACCTTGTAGGCGTGTAACTTCAAACGTTTGTGTAACACCTTGTGCACCGTAGACTTCGGTATCTTTAGTTGGCATGAAGCTTCTCCCACCGATTTCCTTGTTGACCGTGTGAAAGCAGTTTGAATGTTTTCCACCGTCCCTTCGGAAACTGATGGTCTACCACTGCTCTTCCTCTTTTCCACTTTTCCAGTTTCCAAGAATTTTTTCATCCACGACTTAATTAACTTCACATCAGGTGGATTCTTTCCATACTTTGTTCTGAACCTTCGCTGAACACTGACAGGAGATTTTGTTTCTGCAAGCCACACAACACATTGTGCCTTCTCTGTCACAGACTCCATCTTAACTGAACAGCTACTACACCGCTCCTAGCGGCGAATGCGGTAGACGAAACACACCAGCACAGAAACTCTATGCATGTACGAGATCACCTGTAAAAAGAAAACGGATGTAAGATTCGTTATTAAAACATGAGAGCATACTGTTTTCAGGGTACACATTTATGGACACCCTCTATATATATAATATATATATATACACACGCGTAGAACATCATACACTGCATCGAGTGCGCACAAGCGGAAACGTTTTTTTATGTCTCTGCATACCATTTGATCATTCCGTTCAGTGTGACACGGGTCGAATAAATTTTAAAATTTATAAATTCCTTTCCACGTGCCATGTGTAAGAGAAATGAAAGGCAGTAGATGCCGCAAGTATTACTAAAGTATCCCTGGAGTCGGTACGGATTCCAGACAATTTCGGGGAATTGCATCTGTTTGAGAAATTTTACAATAATAGAGTTGTTCCAAGGATGAGTCCCCAGCAAGTTAAAATAGTACTTTCTTTCCTTATTTTTAAAATAGATGGCTATCCAGTGAATCCTTTCACCACCAATAACATCTGTGTTCAGAATAATTGGGCCACAGTCTCTCGTAGTTGTTAATTTCAATGTTTCATTCTTTGCAAACACATTGATAAATTTGGAGCGTGGGATTCGGTCACTATTCATTACTCTCTGGAGTGTATTCGCGTCCATTTTAAAAGTCAGTGACTACAATCCTGAGTCTGTCAATTTCTATTAGGGCTTGTGATTCGAGGTATACTAGTACACTAATAGGGGGGTTCTACCGGTTTGGAGAATTCAAATCTGACTGAAATGTTTCCACTCTGCTGTGGATTTAAGTGCGTATTTACACTAGCAGATATGTCAGGAGTGATGTCAAACTGATAAATGTTAATTTGCTCGATGAAATTTTTCTGCGTTACACCAATTCCTAGCTCATCACAAGCACCGGCGATATGGGACAGATTACTATAAGCTCTCGAGCAAAGCGGAACAGAGTATCTGATGAATAATCCGTTTCCAATGTCCCCCAAACGCTATACCTTTGACGTATAAAGTTATATTTTTAAGTCCGAAATCCTTGAATTTAAAGGCGTTCTTTTTATATTTCCCATTCAAAGAAGCGTGGTCCTGCATCCCAATTAATAACCTTTTAGGTAGAGCTCCCAGGGCGATGTTTTCCATCTGTTTCGATGCTAACCCTGCAGGCACCGTGTATAGTTTGATCTGTACTCTGTTAATTGGGTACTTTACTGTGGCGTGTAGTAAATTTTTTTCAGTTTCTGTTTATTTTGACGAACTTAATTTCACTCGACGTACGCGAAGGTACGTTTCCATAACATGAATCACTACAGGCTTTGCGCTCTCTTCTTGATCAGCTCCCAGATTTAAACAGATCTCAGGATTCGTGCGATTGAGTTTATTTACATATCGACCCCACTCACAAGCAGCTTCTCTTGGAATGTGAAGTCTCTATGCAGGCGCCCAAAACATTCGTATATCTTCTCAGAATTTGTAAATTTATCCTTTACACTATTTTCGTCTTTAGCCTGATAATAGCCCTCAGCAGTTAAAAAGGTATCCTTCGCTTCTTTTGAAAAGTTGAGGACATTTTCCAGATAGGCTCGTAGGTGATAATAACCCTTTCCTGCAGAGATGTTGACCTGATTTAAATATACGCTACACTGGCTGAATAAGGAGTGTAGAAATTTTGTTTCGGGAAATGCAGTATTTGTCATCGCATTTCGTTCCATCTGAATGTGCTATACGTAGTTTAGCGTACATGTGCACGCAGATTGCATCAAAAAAGTAAGGGCCTGAGCTGGGTATCATGAATTCTATAGGAGCACTCGGGAACGTAATTGTGTTTAACGGGTTAATCGTAATAAAGTCACTGTGCTCAATAGAAACTTGCGTTGGAGGCATGTCAAAGAGGGACAGCTCCGATTTACAAAATTGTAAAGTACACGGATGGACGAGGCGTGCCATGACGAGTCAGAAATAGTGCCACCTCTCTCGACAAGTAGTAAGCAAGCTATGCTTCATGAGAATAATGTCCTTAGCTTACGTCAGTTAAAAAATTATCAAACATAGGTTTCACTTGCTTAGAGCACTTCTTTTTTGATGCCCTTTTACGTTTCTCGCCACGTGCTGGTAACCCCTTCTTCTCCTTCCCACCACCACGCATTTTCATCTTTGCATCTTTGATGATTTCGTCCGGTGTACGCTTTAAGTGCTTTTTTAAAGCTTCTTTATGTCTAGCCCCCGCCATTATGTCTACTACCGTGTTAAAACCTAATTGTAACGCTTTTCTCCAGAGGTATCTGGCACCCCTCTTCAGCAAGGGGACAGCCGTACGTTGTGTGGTTGCAAAAATGGATCCAAGCCAACTCCCACGCTGGTATCTCACCATTCGATAGACTGTGAAAGGCTTTCGTTCCATTGTAACTCAGGCGACGAAAGTGGAGCTTCACTGTTAAGCTCACATCACCGAATGGGAAACTTTTCCCCTCAATCATTCTTATATATATTGAGATATTGCTTAATAGTTTAGTGGCGTCATTGTCATAATGAGGTTTGTCATATGTAATGCTCAAGCTCTGTCTTGTATGATTGGGAATGTGGGCAGTACGCAGCAGGCGCGCTTGAGTATCCCCAACAATCTGATGCTCGACGATATTGCTGTAAATGTAGCACATGTCTGGGGGTGGATACCCATCGCCCAATTTCTCTAATTTCAGCTGATACATTAGCCTGGACAAATCCTGTTGTACTTCGTGAACGGTATCTCTTTGGAGGGCTGCGCCATATCGTCCCTTGGTTATAATTTTGAACAGCCCTTTGTCTTTAATATTTCTGTTAGCTTCTGATTTTAGGGTTAGAATGTGTGCAGGGGCTTCTTTCTTTTCGATTTCGTATACTAAATCAGCCGTAAGATTTGAGCTTTTTAAACTAACGTTTAAGTCTCTCAGAACATCCTCGGCCGCACCATAACGGCCCGGGCCCAGTGTTACTACTGTAGTGTAATACCGTGCATACCCACTCCTGGCGGTACGCAAGGTTTCATCCCGAGTTAACCCGGCTTTTTCACACTCATCAAGGTCTCTAAGAACGGTAAAAACGGTTTCTTTATAATCAATACTTAAAAAGAGGGCGTCCAGCTGAATTTCGCATATCCCCACCTCATACGAATCACGACCCAATTCATCGGCCCCATGGAGTTGGACAGTGTGTTGTTAGGATGTACAGACAGAGAAGAAGAGGACAGTAAGAAGAGGACAGTAGTGTGACGTAGAAATGGTTAGGCGCAATGTTGCATACTATTTAAGCTTCATTATTGCATCAGATTATATAGGTGTTGAAGGTTTCTGGGTATCCTAGCCATTTTACCAGGCACATTTTTCTCTTTCCTGAACCTTTACTGCCTAAAACTTTTTCAATTTTAAACACGTTTTTTCCTAAACTAAATGTCACTTTCTGCAACTCCTCGCGGTAAAAGCCTCCTGCGATTTCTTCTCAATTCAAATCTTCAACGTAATACAACATTATCTCACCTTTAGGTCTCATAGCCCTAACTTTAAAAATCTCACGTGTCCAACCTTACTCAAATCCCTTCGCGAATTTATTACCCAAACGCGACAGTCTTACATAATCATTGATTTTGAAACGTGTAGAGTGTGGCTTGGTTCTACGAATATCTCTTCTCACCTCACACTCTGTGTGCGTGCCGCTTTCTAAAAACTCGTTAGGAGTTATCCCAATCGTGCAATGGTGTGAACGGTTGTATGATGAGGCCAGTGACTCCAGAATGCCTATACATCTGTGTGTGTTTATGTGTAAAATATCAATGCTTGCGTTCCTTTATGTTACGTTGAACTCTTTCAGCTAAAGAGGCCTTATGTATAGAATTGTTAATGTAGTAGCTGATATTAAACTCTGTCAACATGTTCTGTAAAGCTGGGCCTATAAATTGCTTCCCCATATCCGTACAAAAACAGCCAGGAATCCTGTTTTCTTTCAACATCATTGTTTTGGTAATTTTAGCAACTGTTGCAGCTAGAGAACATATCTATTATGAATAGGATGTAGCGATAGCCATCGTTATACACTGAATATCTTTGCATGTCTGTTAAATCCGTTTGCCAAATAGAGTCAATCGAAGCCGCAAAAACCTCTGAACATCTTTTTTCCCTACTTCATCATTATAAACACCTCTGTACAGTCTATCAACACCGCCGTAGGAGGCTGGGCTAGAAATGTCATAGTAACGTTTTCTTAATATGTTAGCCATTTGCGTATATTAGAGGCACGTGGAGAGGGCTGACGGTTGTTGTTTGGTCTCTTCTTTCTCCTCCTCAGAGATGCTACCGTTGGAGGTGATGGCGTGCTCAGTTGTGGCACATGCGAAGTTTGTCCCAAGTCTTTTCATCTGTTCAGATTTCCTGTCAATATTTTGGGGACATTTATTTGTTGTAGTCTTGCTTTAATATGCTTCCCTCCTGATGGTGAGAGCTTATTCCAGTTTCTTACCAGATCATGGACGATATCGACGATATTCGAGCCCTGTACCTTTGTTCCTTCCACAACGATCTCGCCTGTATCGGTCCACTGTATAATGGGGTCTTCACTCAATAGATTATAAAGAATTAAGCCTTTATTCCTCAATGTATGTGGGTGACTGCTTTTTAATACATGTTCGATATGTTGTGGCGTCAACCCGCTGTTCTTTGACTGGTCATCTCTAGCGTCGGCCCCAGGTCCTATGACGCCATGCTCATCGTTGTCCGCGCTGTGTCTAATAACCACGGGGATCTCTGTCGGATTCTTATAATTTTCGTACTCATGAAGAAATTTCTGCAGAGCTTCTTGGTATAAGACTCTTTTCTCAGGTGACTTTTCACTGTTAGGGATAACAATTCGCTTTCCATTCTTTGAAGCCTGCTTTTACGGAGCTCTAGAATCGTGACTGACCTCTTTGAAGTTTGCAGTGAAGCATACACCTCGTGTGGAATCACTACCACTTTCTTCATCATATTAATCTAGTCTGTAAAGGTCTCAAAACTGAAAATAATATGGGGAAGATTGCCCCCTCTTTGTACAATAATTCGTTTTTTCTTCCCCACAGTTTGACTTTTACGAGCGAGAGTACGTATTATGATCTTGCAACGGCGTAGGCCTTCTGAGGGCATTTCATTGGTACATTACATTTTATAACGTTAAGACAGATTTCACATATGCGTTTTAAATATGCGATTCGATATTTTTAATAAACATCTGTTGCATTGCCCGGGGCAGTCGATGATAGATTTTTATTAATTCATGGTATTTCTTTAGCTTTTTTGTCATTCTGGAATATACACCGTTTCAGGCTCGTTTGGGAATACTGTATATTCGTTCTTAGAAACACCCTAAACGTGTTTCGCGGGTGAAGGTCACAAAGGAAATATCCATAACGTTGACTTGTAGCTTTTTTATAAACTTCCAAAAACTCCTTGCGCTGATTCGGGAACATATGATTGGCTAATACCCCAATTTGTGACACATCTCTACGTTGCGCGAATAAGACTAGATATTGTGTATTTAACGACACATCGCGCATGTATCTATTTTTTGAAAAATAGATTCTGATTGACGAAGAACACGCTTATGTTAAGATGGTGGACGAAAACTGTAAATTTCTCGGGAAACGTCTTATCCCTTTCCAACATGAGATCGTCAATTACAAAGACTGTATGTTCATTAACATCATATACAACTTTGTGGAAGAGAATATCATCTTGGTACTAGTTGAATACTGACTGGTACGTTAAATAGCACCATATAACTTTATGTAAAAATTTTGAAAACATCTCTCCTTTATCTTTAATAATTTTAAGCATAAACACAGTTTTACCACATCCTGTAGGGCCAGATAAAATACTCGTGGACTGGCTCGTGAACCTGAATTTTTCTACAGAATCCATCTCTAACACGTCACACTCCTAAGTGGATAATTTACAAAATATAATAGAAATTTAAGTGTTGCTCCTTATATTCTACAGTCTTGTTTTTCCTCTTCTTCCACAGAACCGTGAATGACAAAGAGCTACAGCATCATGTACTCATCATCGATATTACAGACGAACCAGATGACAGTGTAGTTGAGGCAACAGAATCCATCCCCGCTAGCAAGCCAACATTAGCGACACCTGTAGCCCTCCCACACAACAATTCAAAGCCGAGGCATGATGAAGAGCCTTCCACGTCGGGTATAAAGCGTGTTAAGAGTGCAATGGTTGTTAGACCCCAGTACTAGAGCCCCAACCCTCTACATCTTACGACACAATCCTCACACTAGTTCATTCCTCAAATAAAGATGTAACCCCTTATTCCTGTTCAATTCCAGTCGCATCCTCCACAATAGCAACTGCTTCTCGTGCTGTAGAGGATGGCATAACATTCGAGTTGGTGCGCACCACTACCCCCACCCCAGCCCTGACTAGAAATCGGCACATAGACAGGGTTGACCCTGGATCCATGTATAGGAATGGTGCTGAACACGGACTACGGCGCGTAGTTCAACGTATTGTGGAGTTTGCCCTTCAGAACAGCGACGAACGTGAAGTCAGGACGAGGCTGTCCTTCGGGTTCGGGTCAGATGACGGGGATGTAGATGACTTTTGGGAAGTAATACCATTCAGACGTTTGGCCGCTGTAGATACAGAATATATATTAGACTGTATAATGCAGGCCTCTCAAAGTAATACAGCTTTCAAGATGGACAACTTCACGGTAGATATTGACCGTTTATACCGTGTTGCGGGTCATAGTGCCACACCTTATACTCTTAACTTCAATTCTCAGGCTGCTTACAGAGGGCATATAAACACTGATCGTGGTTGTGGCTTTAAAGCATTAGTCTTGGCCAGTATGTTTACTGTACTAAATACGGTGGGCAGAAAAATTTGGTTGCTTACGGTTGTGCAGCGTACCTGTAAACTGTCTTCAGCTTGCTAGCTTGAGTTTTACTGTAATATGGGTCCTGAAGAGTTGAGAAGGGTAGAGCAGGAAATGAATGTTCATATAGTTGTATTTGGAATGGATGATCGTCGTAGGACTGTGTATGTCTTTAAAAGCATTCTGAGAGATCGTACAAGGCCCATACTTATTTTAAGGCTGTCAAAGTCAACGTATCTCCCCATCCGTAATATAAGGGACCTTTATGCGGGTTATGATAAAATTCGAAAATATGGAAGGCATCATGATTTGTGTAAGGGGTGTCTCGAGTTTGCGGATGATATAGTGAAACATTGTAAGGAATGCCATGCGGTATGTGAGCAGTGTAAAAGCTCCAAATGTGAAAGTCGCGTAGTTGAAGCTAAGAAGAGGGATTTTAATGTGTGTAGACGTACATTTTTCAATAATAATTGCTTTCAGCTCCATAAGTCAATTGGCACGTGCAGGAAAATGAGAATCTGTGAATGTGGTATGTTTCATATGATAGATAATTGGGGGAAATTCAAGAATAAATGTGATGAAATTCACTGTTCTACATGCCATGAGCAATATAAGGCGGATGAAGTAAAGCAAGTATGTTATATGAAAGATGCTAAGCCTAAAAATAGACCTTTTATAACTGTGACCTTGTATAACTGTGTAGACCTTGTATAACTACGATATAGAAATATATATGGTTGCTGAAACCAAAGATGTTATCCCACATCTACTTGTAAGTCAGACTATCTGCGATGAATGCATCGAGGCTGAGTGTGATAAGTGTCACAAATGCGGTAAACGAACAAACGTTTTTAAAACGATCGCACACGACAGCCCTGTGAAACCCTTTGTGTCCTCTATTGTCAAGTTAGCGGACAAATTAAAAAAAATGACTGTGTATATTCTTGCCCATAACGGGGCAAAATTTGACACACAGTTCCTTTATAAGGAACTGCTTGAGCACGAGTCATCGGAGATATTTACAGGCGATCCCTTGAAAAGAGGAAACAAACTTATGCAGATGCAAATAAGAGGTAATGTACAGTTTAAAGACACTTTATTATTTACACCTTGTAAATTAGCTAAGCTACCCAAGATAATGGGCGTAACCGCCGAAGTTTCAAAAGAGTATTTCCCTTACATTTTTCTTACTAGCGACACTTTAAATTACGTAGGACTACCTCCCCACAAACATTACTTTAACTACGCCAACATGAGTGAATGTGGGCGTGAAGATTTTGATCGCTACTACAACAGTTTTAATGAATCTAATCCTTGCAATATAGATGATGAATGTGACCGTTATTGCGTGAATGATGTGCGCGTGCTTACAGTATGTTTCCATGCCTTTAGAAGGATGTACATAGACCGTTTCAAATGCGATCAGCTGCAAGTCGCAACCACGATCGCCTCATTGTGCTTTACGTTGTTCAAGAACAATTTCATGCCTAAAAACACCTTCGCCGTCATTCACAGAAACAATTCTCGCAGTTATAGACACAAAGCTATTTACTGGCTCATACACCTACAGCAGCAAACCGGTGTATCCACAAAACAGCCCGCAACACAGGGGATGTACCTATTAAGGTCAATGGTCGTTTTTTTGGGTTCATGGTCTGAGCGAAAACCGTGCCACTGGTGAGAAGACTGTGTACTCCTTTAACGTGCTGGTGGCACCGATGGCCCAGTCCTGAATGTGGAATCGTAGGAGATATCTACAGTAGATCTCCTGCCGACAGTCTTGCATGGACCTGCACCCGCGATCAGCTTATTGGCATTCAGTTCACTCACAAGATCTTGTGGGAGCATTAGTATGATGCATGGATGGAAACAGATGGACAGTACCTTGAAGAAATAAACACGATCAAGCGTTCAATGGTGTTGGTTCCTCTCAAATGCCGTGATGGCTTGTTCAGAGGGCGTACAAATCCCTTCAAGCTTTACTTTCAGCCTACGGAGGGAGTGAAACTCCATTACTATAACTTCTGCTCTTTATACACCTACGTGATGAAGAACAATCCGTATCCCGTAGGTGCAAATGAAAAACTGGTGGGACCAGCCCTGCCCACCATCGAGGAGCTCTCAGCAAATTTGAACAAGAACTATTTCGGGCTTTCTTTCGTAGACGTGCTCCCCCCTCGCGATTTATGGATGCCGATCTTACTCGTCATTATAGACCACAAGATCATGTTTTCCCTGTGCGTGAACTACGCAGAGGAGAACAATGGGGCTTGTAAGGCCACAATCAACCAGCGGAAGATAAGAGGTGTATATACAAGACCAGAGCTGTCCCTAGCTGTTCGCCATGGGTACAGAATATTGAAAATATATGAGGTGTGGAGGTTTCAGAAGCTACCTAACCTTTTCTCGCCGTATATAAATACTTTTTTGAAGGATAAAATAGAAGCATCAGGGTATCGGCGAGTAGTTGATACCGAAAATGAAAAATCGGCTTATATTCAGCGGTACGTGACCGTAAACGGATACAACTTGAACGTTCCCAAATTCTAAAGAACCCAGGCAAGCGCTTTAGTGCAAACTTGTGTCTAAATAGTCTTTGGGGAAAATTTGCACAGAATACAGACAAGGGGAACGTTCATCAAGCCCAAAGTTATAACGAGGTTTGGGATTATGCCAATGCTTCCGATAAATAGGTCATGGGGATCGTGAATGTGGGTAATACGTACATAATAAAGTACAACATTACCGAATTGGCCACAGACACATCGCCTGTTACAAACATACTTGTAGCCAGCTTCACAACCGCATAAACTCGCTTCAAACTTTGGGGTCTATTGCATTCTCTTGGGCGGAGGGTTCTGTACACAGACACAGATAGTGTGATATTCACAGCGAGGGAGGGTGAATACATGCCGCCTATTGGGGAATTCCTTGGAGAGTTGACTGATAAGATCAAGGATGAGTATGGTGACATCGCATACACCGACTCTTTTGTCTCAACAGGTCCAAAAATTTATGGGGTACGGGTGAGGGTATGGGAGAAGATGGAATATATCGTGAAGGCTAAGGGTATCACGCTTAACTAGGCGAACCGACGGATCGTTAACTTTGATTCATTGAAGGAGCTAGTGTGCTTGGAAGATAAGGGCGACCAACCACCCCAACTGACTGTAGAGACCCACAATTTTCGGGCGCAGAATCTGGGGTGTGTGAAAGAACTTAGGGGTACGAAGTGTGTCGTAACACCTATAGGAAACGTTATCAGGTACCTGGTACCTATGATACCGTACCCTTTGGCTCCATAACCCTTGAAGTTATATATATATATATATATATATATATGTGTCTATTTACTTGTTAACAATATGTTCATTTTATTTATTACACGTATTTGAATATATGCGGGGTCGCGCGTCTTAAGTTACCTAAGCGCCACCACAGGCGAAAACGTGTTTTTGATGGATATCACTATTTTCACCACTCCTCTATCGTGGTTTGGGTTATAATGACCTTACGACAATAGAAGTATGGTTGAAAGCCTTATGAAGCGAACTACTTTTTTCACCTCTATCGTCAGCCAAAAGTTCACCCAAAGTTCGGCATAATAAGAAAATAAAAAAATAAAAAAATATATAAAATAAAAAATATGAAAATCTATTCCAAAAGCTCATCAACATCTTCATTAGCATACCTAGAACTCTAATTTAGCCAAAGATTAACGTTCTAGCTCAATTAATAACAGAGATACTATTGCGAGAATATTGCTGAACTTTGGAGGCGATTTCTGGCGAATTTAAATTTTGGCGCTTAGGTACCTTAAGATGCGGGACCCCTCATATATACACACCTTGAATAATTCGATGATATTTTGATTAAATAAATCGTGTTTCAGTTAGCGTTTCATTTTCTCCCTGGTGTGTGTGTGTGGGTGTGGGTGTGCGTATATACAGGAAAAGTCCTAAGCTCCGGCCCCCCGCATGATAGATGAAAGGTCACGTGATTCCTGCTACTACCTAGACAATCTTTACCCCTGCGTACTCAGTTGACCGCTGCAAGCCCTGGGTCTCAGACGTGTATTTGAAGAAATCTCCCGTAGAAGAAAAATAGTGATGGCTACCTTTGATATTGCGTGCTCGACGTTTATGAATGGTATTCGGTAAAGTGTGAAGATGAGGTGGATACTGAAAAACTCCCTTGCCCTCCCTCCTTTGAAACTTTTAAGGCTACATTGAACCGTGCAAAGCTTGAGGAACAAGAGGTTCAAATACTCCACGGCTATTCTGGAGAGAGCATTGCAGGATTTTGTGGCAAAAACGATGTAATGGACTATGTTGTAGGATTAAACTGCATAAAACGTTACATATACCGTGAAGTGAAAGAAACAACACGTGCAGAAGAGAAGCAATGGATATGGTTAGTGAGTCTTGTTGATGAGTGGTGTGACAAGCGGTATTATGTCATGCTTCATCATACCGAGTACTCGTACCCTGCGGCTAAGAATGTAAATCTTGTAATAATGGACAATCTGAAATATTTTTAACGCTACATTCATATATATCATGATGAAGTTTGCAGTGAGGTTATGGCTAAAGGCCTGTGTGAGATTTTAATAGAATTTAGAGACGAGTATTGCTTGCTAAGCAAAAAGGATAAATATGGACACATGTTTCTCTCAAATAGTGCGCCGGAGTGTTCATAAAATATGTTTAGTTCGTGAAAATCCCGCTGAAAAAAAATGTCTGTTGTGCATTCTGAGGAGTTGGAGTGATAAAACATTAAAGTTGATATTACTTCATGTGTCGCAGATGGAAAAAAAATTCTAAACGATTGCCCGGTATAATGGAGCACATGTATTCACATGACTCTTTCATGTTAGAACAAATCCGTACATGAAACATTAACGTTTGGTATGACTCACACGTGTGACTCTTTTCTCACACCTGTCTCCGAGCCAAACCGCGCACCGGCTGCACATAGTTATCTCAGAGCTTGAACCGACCGGACGTGTATTGTATTCCTCACAATAGAATACGATGGAGCTTCCTTTGAGCAGCATTCTCAATGCCGTATACGATTTATCCGTGACGAAGTCATTGCGTTTGTTCATGCGTAAAACCGATGCCATTAACTATGTACTCGAAACGACTTGTAGACAAACAAACTCTGGTAAACGGAATGTTGTCTATTTAAGTGTTGAGGAGATGAATAGAGTCTTCGTGATAGTTGAGAAGTGGAGTGAGGATCGTTATAAAATACCTGCAGGTGTAGGTACAAGAGAACAGATTAGTGATACCCCCTCATATACCATTATTTGTACGTTATTTATAAATGTTGACCAGCCACGCATTGATATACGACTGATGTGGAAGAATATGTCTGATAATAACGTCCTTGTCCACATGCGAAACCGTTTCATCCTCGACAGAATGTTTGAAATCGTCGGTTTCCGCAAGCTAAAGCCTATATTAGACGAACGTGTTAAGGATATGCTTTATTTTGATATGGTTCTTGAATACGCATACACGGCTCTGCTCGACGGGTTTACCGAGTGTTGGAATGAAAATGGCATGAATGGTCAGAAGTGGATGCTTATTTAAAACGTTTAGACTCTTCGAAATATCATGAACTTTGGTACAAAGGACTTGAGCGGTACATGGCTGAGCTTACCTACACCGTTCACCCTGAAGAACTATTTCTTTATACATATAAGGAGCAGTTGTTGCTACGACTTAGATTATTTCAACTGCCGATATGCCTTGTGAAGAAGAGTTCACGGTTGAAAACGCGGATCGGTAAGAATAAACCCTCGATTGGACAGGAGTGCTTATAAACTTGAATTTAATAATGATGTTGTGGCGAACGATGCACTCTTTGTGCGTGCGTTTGATTGTATTCTGTCCGTGTTTGAAGAGAGTGATAACTTGCCAACCAAATGTAAAGTGGGCACAAAAATATTATTGAACGAATTGAAGGCTCTTTACATCGAATATAGGTATCTGCATACTTTGAGCATTAAAATAATGTTAAATTGTATTTAATGCATGGTACAAAGCAATAATGATGTAACTGTAGACTGTATCACGTGCGAGTTTAGTATTTTAGTGAAGCGCAGTAGAACATAAAGTGTATGTATTTTGATGTATATTATTTTGCAGTATATTTATTTTCTATATATTTGTTAAAATTTTATTATTTAATATAAATATGTATATAGATTTCTCCTCTACTAATATTATTATTTAAGAATGTGTATATATATATATATATCGTTTAAAGTGTGTACAGAATTCTTTTCAACTATTTTGATTGTATATTTATTTTCTATATATTTCATGAAATTAATTCCAATAATTCATCTACATAAACCGAATGATGTAGTTGTTTTATTATCCAATAAATTCTTTCCTGGGTGTATATATCATATAAACGATATTAAGGAATAACTGGGGTGATTGGAATATATAAAAAAGATGCTCGTTTGCTACAATATATATATATATATATATACTCTAACAAATGGCTGGTTCCGCCTTATAAACTAACTGGCTGCTTAAGACAACTGGCGGCTTTCTAAGTCATCTGATGCTGTCAAGAACATCTCCATTAATTAAATAAATTGCATAATCTTGCAAGTCAAAAGTTAATAATATATATATATATACACATATAACTAAACAGACCATGTACGCCTTCTAAGCCAGATTAAACCTTCTAAGCCAACTGGGTGATTAACCCAACTGGCTGATTGAGATCTTCTAAGCCAAGTGCAAAGACCAAGAGCTTTATTATGCATCTGGCGGTCCCAGACGAAGGATGGTCTATCTCTCTCCTCTCTCTCTCTTAGGTTAGGTAGATTCCCCCAGATTGTGGCAGCTGGGGGGAAACCCCTTGCTTACTTTTTTTTGGCACCCTAGGGGGAGGGGTGTTGGTACCTTGCAACACGGGAGAAAGGGGTTGGCACTTGGGGAAGGGGTGGGGGTTTGGTATCTTGCAACATTGATAAACATTACAATTGCATATGCACTCGAACATTTTGCGGCCATGCTACCCTCCACAACAAAGTAGAATTTTCTTAAAATAAATTTAATTATACAATACAGTGATTTTCCCTTCAAAGTGATTAATAACAAAGGTTCAGATGATTTTTCAACTATCAAATTTATCAATTCTATAATGAATGCGAAATTACCAATGTTCCAAAGAAAGTTACCCTTGTCGAGTTGTATATTGTTCCATGCTTCTGACAGCAATATCAAAAGAGAGATATATTAATTAGTTAACATTATTTAATAAACTGACAAAAAAATTATTGGGCTGCAGTATTTTCACTCCGGATTGCATGCAGGTTTTTATCCTTTAGAATTAAAAGATAAAAATACCTGCAGAATCCTTATGCTCTTCACTGTTGCTGTATTCTCTAAGTTGCAATCTGCTATAAGTAATCTATTATAAGATATTATTAGCCATTTCATCACATTCTAATGTTTGAGAACACGCTCACTGATCAGATCATCCTTTTAAATCAAAAAATTTTGAAGATTCTGCCTTATAAGAACAATAATAAAAAAATCATCCTTTGTTACAAGCAATTCTCCTGCTTTGGAATGAACTTAAAATAAGTGGCCATACCCAACTCATTATTTAAATATACTAAAATAAACATTCTCCGTATAAACATAGCAGTTTACCATCCTTAAAATGAAGGTCTTCCGTTAACTTTTAAATTAGACTACTGACTAATGGTGCTTACCCAGGTAGTTGTATCTAAATCTGTACTTGATGTCTTTCTCTATAACATTATTGTTTCAATCATTTTACAGATTTTAAATTTTTTAATTTTAACCTTCACCTGTTTTAGTACGCATCTCCTTAATTTTTACTCTGGTAAGTCTTCACGCGAGTTCTTTATAATTGTGAATAAATATTAATGTGTTTTTAGCCCTGATGGAGGTAACAGTGATTATCAAAAGCTCTGGATACTGAAGTGCACGTTAAGGTTTTTCACTCGAAGAATTAATTATTATGATATATATATATATAATATATATATATATATATACACACACAGTGTGTTTCATAACATGTGAGACGCACTTTCAGGATGGATTCAGGACCCGAAAACAATGAAAAAAGTTTATATAAACATATGCCCGAAATTGCTTTGTTTTCGAGTTACAGCCCATTTTGTGTTCCAGCAATTCTTTCCTCAAACTGTTTACAAACACTGCTTGCCGACAATGTTTGTGAGTGTTTACGAGACTTATTTCATGTATGGCCTTGCCGATTGTAATGTTTCGTACACTCTATGGCATGTTTCAATATCGTTGAGTGTAGAGCCATCAGTCAGTCAGAGGTGCATCGCGGTGTTTCACTGTTCGTATTCGTAACTTCTTACCGTGAATAAGTGCAGTTCAGTGTAAAAAATAACTTAAAAGTTTTTGTGCTATTCAGTGATAGTGTGCATTTGAAGTGAGAATGGAGACTTATTCAAACAGAGAAATGGCAGACATGCATCTCATGTATGGTGGACTTGCCGAGGGTAATGTGGCCGCAGCAAGACATTTGTATGCGGAAAGGTTTCCGAATCGTCGTCTGCCAGATAAGAAAACCTTTCAGAGAATAGACGAGCGTCTTGGTGATACAGGATCATTCAACAAGCGAGTTTCAGATGGTGGTAGAGTTAGTCCAATCAGCGCCAGAACTGTTGAGTTGGAGGAGCGGGTCCTGAATCGCGTGGAGGAACATCCTGGTGTCAGCACCCGAAGGATAGCAGCAGCAGAGAGTGTAGAATACACAACTGTGTGGAGAATTTTATGGGAACAACAGCTTTACCCATATCACATTCAGAGAGTACAAGGCCTTACTGAAGCTGATTTCCCACCACGAGAGGCTTTTTGTACTTGGTTCCTTCAACAGCGTGCTCGCGATCCTCTTTTTTTATCCTCCGTGTTGTTTTCTGATGAGGCTACCTTCACAAGAAATGGCGTGATCAGTTTTCACAACACTCATCACTGGGCCGAAGAGAATCCGCATGCCATCATCCAATCAAGGCACCAATAACAATTTAGTATCAATGTATGGGCAGGACTTATTTGCCTGGAAGATTAACAGGAGAATCCTATTCCAATTTTTTAAGGAATGATTTAAGCGATTTACTAGATGAAGTTCCTCTTGGTGTCTGACGTGGTATGTGGTTTATGCATGACGGCGCTCCGCCTCATTTTAGTCGAGTAGCCAGAGACTATTTGGATGACCATTTCCTTGATAAATGGATAGGCCGTGGAGGACCCATTGCGTAGCCTGTTCGCTCCCCGGACCTGAATCTACTCGATTTTTACCTGTGGGGTCATCTGAAATTCATCTTTTACGTGACACCCATTGACAACGTTGAAATGCTTCGCCAACGTGTAAAACAAGGATGCCAGAAAATCCGAGCAATACCTGGAATGTTTGAACGTGTCAGGCAGTCTATGACGAGGTGTGTTCAGGCGTGTATTCAAGCGCAAGGCGGTCATTTTGAGCACTTCCTTTAAAGGTAATGCGGACACTTGCTGGAACACATAACGGGCTGTAACTCGGAAACAAAACGATTTCGGGCATATGTTTATATAAACTTTTCTCATTGTTTTCAGGTCCTGAATCCATCCTGAAAGTGCGTCCCACATGTTATGAAACTCTCTGTATATATATATATATATATATATATATATATATATATATATATATATGTGTGTGTGTGTGTGTGTGTGTGTGTGTGTGTGTGTGTGTGTGATTCACAGTTCATAACAATAGGGCGTAAGTTTAAGGGCATCTTTCTTTATCATGCATAAATGCTCAGTAGTTTTCAGAGAACATCAATCAATGCACGATTGGTTCCAATATTCGGGATACACTGAACCTTAAGGTTGGTGTGGCTTGATGTATTGTAACGGATGGTACGTGTACATTTAATTAATAAATAGATGAAAAAAGAACAATATACTGTATACTTTAAACTCTTCGTTTCCCCATCCAAATTACAAAAGGTGATTTTCAGTTCTGATATCGCTTTTTGCTGTATGGAGAGAGGTTCATCTCCTTCGTAGCTATGTATGCCCCCCTCCTAAGCAATGCTGCTGCCCTCGCTTCGTCTCTCACTTGAGCTTTTAAGCTTGTTCAGGAAATGACGTTGACGGATATGTCTGAATGCGAAGCCTGTAAAGAAAAAATATCCTTTAACAGTGGATGAGGAATTTATTTCGGGGATTGCAATGACAGTCTCCTGAGAAGGTGAGGAATGTAAAATTGTCTATATAAAATGTAATACGTATTTTCAATGAGTATAAAGTATAAGAACGTATATACACCTATCTTAAAGTAATATTTATATGAGTGAATAAAGTAAACTGAAGGACTATGTTTAAAATGAGCTAGCTATTGAGGATCTGTCATTCAGTTGTTGACAAAATTCTAGGATTACGGCACATATGTTAATTTGGAGTTTCTTCCTTTCCATTTTACAGACGAATGCAGACGAATGCCGTTATTTTATTTTTCAATTGAAGAAGGTTGTAAATTTCACGTTTAAGGTTATTTTTTTCATATCAATATATTATTATTATTATTATTATTATTATTATTATTATATATGTTGAGACAGTTATAAAATGTTGCTAATTTGGAAGAAGTTTTATATGCAATTGCTTCTGGTCCTCTAGTCTTTAGGTCCTTAGGTTACTTATGGTCATGAAAAAGTTATCTTTATATATATATGGAGAAAATAATAATATACTTTCATGCTTCAGGAAACGAACCAGAATATTTACGTTTACATACACCTATGACTGCCCCTATTTTGTAGTGATTTTACCAAAATAAATATTTTTTCTTGTTTTGCAAACGATCTGTGCTGCTGCAGGCTCAATATGATGTGAATATGATAAAGGTATAAAGGCTTTGGCACTTGGCATATACTGAATACTTAACAGTTTCATTTACCAAACACATTAAAACATTTTACTTTCCTTTAGGAAAATACCTCAGATTATAAGACACCTTTTTATAAGATGGTAATACTTTATTAACTTATATTATTACACTAGTTACACCCAATCTTTGACATGACATCTTTGAATTTAGGTTTTAATTCAGTACAAGCAGATTTTCCATCGCGCCATAACACCAGAGGTCTCAATTTTTCCTTCTGCCTACATCGTCTTCCTTTAGATTTTGTATTATGTGATTTGGGAACAAATACTTTGTGCAGTAGCTGATAAAAATGTATTTTTCAGGAAAATTCGTATCTTCTTAACAAAATTTGATGAAACGACAAAAATTCTCTTTTGATAATCTCGTCGCGACACCCTCCATTAGAGGGTGCGTCTGTACGGCTTGAGCATCCTGTAAGCGGTCGGTCCTTATGAGTTTATAGTAATTTTACGAAATGCTGAAAAACCCTTTAACTCTGAAACTTCCCCCCGCATATGATTATGAGCAGTTAACATAGATTTTCCATGATGTTGCAATGTAGGATAAACGATGACAAAGTAAAATAAATACAAAAAAATCACTTTAAACTTTGAAGCGTCAAGAGATTAAAATATTTTTGTCAAAGGACATTCTTATCACACAAATTGCGCAATTTTTTTCAAAAACAATTTTCAAGAAAACTTGAACCACAGCCATTTCCGCTTCTGATAAAGTTGATGAGATACGATACATTCGCTAAATTCGTATCGTTAGTAATCATTCAGTGTGATCTCATTTCACTTGGAGAAAAGAAAATCTCCAAAGGTCAGATTTATAGTTACCATTGACCCGTGAGTGAGCGTCGTTCAATGTGCCTTTTTATATTGTATCGGGTCTGATGCAGCTAAAAGCGTCATCAGCATGGAACCATACGTGTTGTTATTCTTCATCTTAGTGGCTTCAGAAGGTAAGAAATAACAGTTGAAATGGTCAGTACTCTTCCCCTCTCACCCTGTATTGCATTATGATGCAAACCTTTAAATTATTCTTCATCTTTTTCCGAAATGAAAATGGTACTGAAAATGATTTATTAATAACATTAATTGTTTAGAAGAATGAGAAGAGAAATTCATGAAGGTGTTTTGGCCCTTAAAATTTAGCAACACAGTAAAATCATGTGATTTCTTTAAGAAAGTGAATTAATTGAACATATATGCAAAATGGATATCATCCAGTAGAAGTACAGCATGCGTGTATGTGTATGTCGATCGAGAAGGTGAAAGCAGACTTTGCAGCAGACTTTGCATTCATTTACATGTTAATTAATTTTCACTTCATGGACAATAGGGTGAAGTGGAAAATTTTTTTTTAGAATTCAGTTTTGTACTGGCACCCAAAAGTTGGCCTGTGGTACCAATAAGAAATCTGTAAAATATTAGCTACCTGCGACATCAACTTCACCGGCCCCAAGGAGGTCAAAGATTTTGCCTTTCGGGTGCCCCCAAAAATTAAGGAAATATTCAAAGATTTAAGCGTATCTTCCGTTGTGTTTATGCTAGGACGATCATTTTTGTTTCATATGATTTATCTCTTTATGTTCTTTAACTTTTCTCTTATACACTTTTCTCCCGTTCCTCACAGAAATTTGTAAAATTTGGTATTTCATGAAAAATATTAACAAAAATAGGAATTTCTATTTGTTTCGTTGAGTTTCTCAACTTTAGTAGATGTTTTAGCACCATTTTAAGGTTTTCATTTGTTTAGATTTTCACAGATTTAAATTATGCCTTAAATATATTATTTACGGTTTGTTATTTATACTATATTACAGTATAATTTATCTCTTTTTCAGATTATTTGATTGCTTTGCTAAATTTTTATATTGAATCTGAATCGCTAAAAACATTTACAGTCACTAATATAGTCTAATTCTATTTCGACGCACAAAGCAAAATTAAGCATGACTTCCATGGCCTCGAATGAATCAGCAAAAAGGAAGACGAGGAATACTCAACAGCTGAATCCAATCTTTGGACCACCAAAGGTTCTCTCACTGATTTATTTGCCTTCGTCCGAAGATATACGTCAGTGTTTCCTTTATGTTAGACAGGAAAGAATTAAGTCAGGAGAAGCTAATCCAAAAATTTATGATGTTGCTGCAGTCGTTGCCCAAAAAGTAAAGACTTTATGGGATCGTGCTTCTATTCCAACTAGCCATCATAAGACCATAACGCAACGCATCCAAGGTTTGTATGAAAAATATCAAAATGTCTTAAAACAATTCAAAGGGCTGAAAGACCAAGCAGCCTATCAAGCATTGCTTTACAAATTTAAACTTGACTCACTGAAGCTCTTTGGTATAGTTTCTTGTAAATGTGAAGACTTCCTGACATGTCGGTGTGAGAAAGACCGAAAAGTTCCTGTTCTGGAAAGAAATTTCTTAATGACCAACGAACGTCTTGAAAAATGATGATTGGATCCGTAGATAAAGTGATCACCACAAAGGTGAACAAAAAGAAAAAGGCACACAAAAGTGTGAGGAATATACAGCACGGATTTTGAAAGGAATGAAAGAATTTGATACTGCTGCAACTGCTTCGTCAAGTTCCAGCGAAACGGACGAAAGCAGTGAGCCGTTAAAACTCACGACAAAGCCATTAATTAATCCAAGACCTTCACAAATGAGAATGAGAATCTTCTTCTTGCAATGATTACTGATAACCGGCCAAACATTCGAAAATTGGCAATACGAAGGATCGAAGTAGTAGGATCTCAAGCTGAAAAAATTAAAAGCATTCGTGAGTTCAGTGTATCGAAGCTAAATTTCCGTGCACTTGACTACACTGTTATTATATTTTGGACAGATAGTCCCATCAGGCTTGAGCCACCATTAACAAAACACTTAACCAAAGAGGAGTTGACGTCATTGGCTCTTTGAATTCCCTTGTCATACACAAGCAGTAGAAAAGAGTATCAAATTTGTAACAGAAGCGGCAAGAGCAGTTTATGGAAGTGAGAGGAGAGATGGCTACGTTAAAACTAAATTGCATCTCAAACAATAATGAAATAATTTGAAACCAAGAGAGACTACAAAATTGAATAAGAAGCTTTTTAAATTATTGTGGTGGGTAGGTTAGGGTGGAACTCAAAGAGCAGCCACCTCCACGTGGTGAGGTCTGGGTAATTTAAGCCGAGATAGGCATGGTTCTTATCTAGTTTAAATTAGCGGAGAGCTGCTTCAATAAACCAATATATTTAAAGCCATGCAACTATTTTATGAGCTTCTAAAAGAAAACTGAATCACTGAATGACACTTAACATCAACCAATCAACGAGAGCAATAAAAACTCCTATTTTTTGTTAGTAATTTTCATGAAATACCAAATTTTACAAATTTCTTTGAGGAATAGGAAAAACGTGTATACGAGTAAAGTTAAAGAATATAAATAGACAAATCAAATGAAACAAAAATAATCTTCCAAGCATAAACACAACGGAAGATACGCTTAAATCATTGAATTTTTCCTTAATTTTAGGGGGCACCTGAAAGGCAAAATCTATGACCTCCTTGGGGCCGGTGAAGTTGATGTCGCAGGTAGCTAATATTTTACAGATTTCTTATTGGTACCACAGACCAACTTTTGGGCGCACGTACAAAACCGAATTCTGAAAAGTTTTTTTCACTCCAGTTGTCCATTGGAGAACTCTCATTTCTAACCTGTAAATACTAACGACAGACACAAATTATGTACTTTCAAATTGGAGCAGGGTCTGTGTGACCCGTCAGTAGGTAACACTTTCGGGTCAGAAATGGAGCTTACATTTTTCCTGCTTTGACTTGCCCTGAGCAAGGATATATATATATATATATATATATATATATATATATATATATATATATGAGGCGTAATTAGAGTGGTGCGTAAGAGATTACATTATACATATACCATAAAGTTCTTTTCCCAAACCGTCGCAAACGAATTTATTTATTGTAAAAATTGCGACTGATATCCGCTTTGCGCTTACGTCATCCTATGGTTGTAAATATAACTAAACACTAATAATTTTACACACCTCAAAAGATGTAATAATATGCCACTAAATTATTTGGTATGAGTATAAGCATACATTATAGATTGTTATAGACGGTGTACACAAAGTCCTTTCCCGATTATAAACTTTAATTTAATTACATGAAATCCAAAGAAGACAATAATGGTTTGTTTTGCATATTGTTGTATAACACATCAAATTTTTTTCTTCTCAATGTTTGGTGTGAATTAATGCATGATAGGGTGATAGGCCCATTCTTCTTTGCTGAAAAGAATGTTATGACACACGTGCACCTGGACATGCTCGAGTTCTTTGTAGCCACACCCAGTTGGAAGACCTTCAACCATCCATGGACGAAGAGGGTGTGTGTGTGTATATATATATATATGATACAACTCAGAATGGTTCCCTGAGAAATTTTTAAGTTACAAACACATTGTGCATGGAACAATGAACTCTTCTGGGAAAATTAAATCTACTGTAGTTCGAATAAGGAATGGTAAATGACAAATACGGGGCTCCAATAAACCTTAGCCCCACCGCCCATGGCCTAAACCATTAGAGGTACAGTAAAACTAAACATACCTTACAAAAGAGAATTTAATCCTGCATTTAAAAAGAAACAATTAAAACTTGGTGTTCCCGCCATTGGCTTCCAAGACAGCCTGATTTCGCTTTGGGTAGCTTGCCAAAAGTGACGTGAATAGATCTTGATCGTTACGCAAATTTGTTAAAACAGTTTCAATGTGTTGCGTCATTGTATTCTTCGAAAATCGATTTGCTGCAGGTTCTTGAAACAAGAGACATTCAACATTGTCCTTTATAACTGATCCAATGTGTTCACAGACGTTCAGGTCAGGAGAATTTCCTGGCCATTCTTCATTTCCAAAGAAATCGATCTCATGGTTCCGCAACAACTGTTGAGTGGTTAATGCCTTAAAGCAGGGGGCCTTATCGTACAGAAGTGTGACCTGATCGACATCCATAACATTGTTAGGGTTTCTTAGAAAAGGAATGACATGCTGGGATAGAATAATATCACGAAAATACTGTCCATCCCAACTCTGACCATTTGGTTTCAGCACCCACATGAGCTTCTTTGCAGTGAACAAAACAAACACACCAACACAGTGTGGACTTTTTAATAATTCGCGATAATGTTCATTGTCATCGATTTCATCTGGTGTTGTGGCCCACACTCGATCATTTTGGTAGTTAGGCCGACGTGTTACGTAAACAAAAAATTCATCGGAGACAGCTAAATGCATAAAATCATCCACATCTCAATCTTCAAGATAATGGGCAAACCACATTCTGTCATCGATGTTAAGTTGAGTTTTTCTTGGCTTTGGAAGTTCATGCCAAGGCTTTAAACCTTGCCTATGACAGTACAGTCGAATGATCTCACCACTAACGATCTTTCCTCTCAACACTTCGATCTCTCTAAAAAGTTTAGCACAGCTGTTTTTACGCTTACGCGTACCGCTTTCAATGCTGTCCTTTGTTTCCTGAGAGAGTGGCAAATTTAGGCGCCCAGATTTGGTTGTATCCATTTCACATTCATCCAAAGTTTTATTCCAATTTCTTTTGACGAAGTCCTCACTTCTTCGCAACTTTTTGGCAACCCATGAACGTGTTATAAAGGTGGCTCCAGCATCACGAGCTTCCCGAAATGTTATTGCTCGTATGCGACCTATCACACGTTGCCTCTCCGAATCACCAATTAATTGAGAAGCCATTATATTATCACTTTATCAGCTAGAGTAATTTTAATACCTGCAATAAATAAAGAATTTTATATATTTTTATAATCACTAAAAACTATTTGGATATAAGTAAACGTGTAAGCTGCAAATTGGGTGGCTAAGGTTTTTTGGAACCCCTTACTATAGTTTTTCTTTTTCATGATGTTAGCCCGACGTGGGGAACGGGTCATTTGCAAACAAAGGCCCCAAAATATAGCTTTCTCACCATCTATCTGCCAAGCAGATAGGATCCAGCTTCCGGACAAGATTTAGGGTTTAAAGCAGCCTACCGCGACTACATTCAGAACCTCAATATAAGCAAGAAACTGGTTGCAATCACGTCGGATTGAATACATCTAAGAAAAAGGGGTAACTATTTTATTTTTAGCCAAAAACCAAAACTTAAACGTCAACTGAGAAATTGAGCATCCACTTTTCAAGGCCTTTAACACGATCCGTTGACCACGTCCGCGTAATATCATGAAAAAGAAAAAAACTAGTTTTTGTCATTTACCATTACTAATTTGAACTATAGTGGATTTAATTTTTCCGGAAGAGTTCCTTTTTCCATGCACGGTCTGTGTGTAACACATATATATATATATATATATATATGGGGGTTTGTAGGCACAAAAAGCAGCATATCTGATCGCAAAGGAAGGAAGAAAAGATGGGAATGTACTGTATGTAAAATTAAACTACATTGTTATTTTAATGGTTATTTTGTTTGAATAATACGTGCAATACCATAGTAATAATGAAGAAAGGTTAAAGAGTTGTAAATTTAAAATAATTATATTTATTAGACCAATCTTCCCAATGAAGGATCAGTTTTCTTTCATAAGTTGAAAATAATAATGGAACATATTCCTAAAGCGACGTTTTTAAACAAATCATTAAAAACAGCCATTTCCGTAAGAAAGAACGCACTAATGAAAGAATAAATAAGTAAAATTATAAAAATTAACTTAAATAGAACCTCTACATTATAGTGCTATCCTGAATTTAAATTTTAATGTACAGTAAAATTTAAAATCCTCATTTAATTTTCTTCAACAAAAAATATCTGTTAACTATTAAATAATTTATGTTTGGGACACTGAAGAAAGAAAATTAATTGGAATGCTCTCGTCACAACAGCCTCATAATAAACAAGGTTTTATTTTAATGTTCAAAATCCTGGAGCTTCTTGGCAATAATATTGGGATTGGCAGATATACAGCTCCGGACCAAATCGTCATCATTCTTCAGGTGCGTACGAAGAAAGTGATGGACGAAATAGTGAATTTTGCGCATTTTGAACCTATCGTAGTAGCGTGTTTGACGAGCTTTATAATTGGAAGGAATTCACGTGGTAAGTCGTAATGGGTATCAATTGACAGGAAATTTAATGTGGAAAAATCTCTTTTCAGGGACTTTGGATGAGAAATGAATAATTTAGCTTGGAAACAGAGAAAAATAAGAATTTTTAAAATGCCATAACTACCCTACAGTTCGGGCCTCGTTGTTACACCTAAACTTAAATAACTACAATTATATATTCTCTAACATAAAGCAAGCCCTTTAACTAACATATATTTTAAAACCAAAACCATTCGTTAGCTAAGAAAACAAAACTCTAGCTTTAAAAATGCATAGAATTCGCTATTTTGTTTACCCGCTCTGTTGGTACGTAGCGAATACTGATGACGTCATTGGTGCAAAGCTGAATTGGAATTAGGCAAAATCCTCATTTGATCCACAGAAATTGTTAAAGAAAGCATTTTTGGTTAATTCGAACAAGAATTTTCATTCAAAATGTTCTTTAAAAGTTGAACACTTTAGCTTTCTAATGATATATATATATATATATATATATATATATATATATATATATATATGGTGTATGAGTATATGTAAAATGTGTTTGTGGGCGATTAATCAATTGAGAAATAATAAAGTACGGTATGAAATTTAAATACTTCTGCATTGAAAAATTACTTTGAAAATGAATTATGAAAGAAAACAATGCAGTAAAGAGAAACAGTTTGTATAATACTGCGGTGTGAAACTAAATAATGGCTCTGCGCCCATTCGGTGCCCATCATTTATGATGTCAGTAGTGAATAAAACCCCACTTTAGGCTCAGCAGTTTTGATGAGGTGGTATAAGTTAAGTTATCGATGTTTGTGCCTTTGAAATTAAAATACATATTTGCACATATAGTGGCTGCTGAATTATTACGCAACGTAAGTACAATTGTGAGGCATGGCAGCTGCCTCAAATCAAAGCAGATATACTGTATATATATATATATATATATACTGTATATATATATATATATATATATATATATATATAATATATATATATATGCAGTGGTGCAGTGCTAAATAAAGAAGTGAGGGAACGCATTTTGAAAGTGTTACTCAGATGCGGGGGGGACAATTGCGAGCGCGGCGAGCCCATACAGCTGGGGGTCCGGGGGCACTGTAAGCCCCCCGGGAAATCTTTTGAAATCTGACCAATTTCAGGGATATTTTGAGGTCATATGCACTGGATATTAGGATATATTCCAAGGTTGAAGATGCAGTATTTCCAGTGTCATTAGATGTACGACATCCAGTACGATCAATAAAAATAGCTAACAACTGGAATGATGAACTAAAAAAAAGTTAACAACTGGTACGCCGTGGTGACTGTTTCACCAGATCTTTATAGGCTAGCATTGCCTCAGTCGAAGCTAAAAGAAATGAAACAGTTAATGATTCTTTCACATATTTCTTCTAGGGGTGGGAATTAAAATTTCATGACGTTAGAGATTTGTAAGTTCGGATTTAGTTGTATACGGTGATATTTGAGTGGACCTTATGAAATGTTTCCCTCTGTTTTCATTTCTATAACATTTATTTACAGTATTTCCAGGTTTTATCTACAAAAAAGTATGCAAATATAACCAAATGTACGATAAATTTGCTTTTCTTTCAGAATTCTATTATAGATTTGCTTAATTTCATAGTTTATTAACATTAGTCAATAGTCATGGTTAACAGTAAGCCAATATTAAGAACAGACCTAAGAAAATATGATTCTTTATTGGGAAATTTAGTGGAAGACATATGCGTAAGGGGAACAACATATGCGCAAGGGATCAACATGTGCGCAAGGGATCAACTGAAAAACGACAATGTGTCAAAGGAAGAAAATATTTTGAGAGTATTAGATAAGGTAGAAAAGGTGTGGATTATGGCTGGCATACCATAAAAATCCGTTAGAAAGCAGAAAGGACCCAAGAAAATGTTGTGGGATTTGATAAAAGAGCATGAGAAGTTGGGTAAAAATATAAAGAAGAAATGTTATGAAACCCAAAAAACATTTTTTCTGTCTCGTTTAGATAACTTATTTGATATGTCAACTGAAAATGTATGTAATGAGATCCAAAATGATACATTGAGAACTATACAACAGAAGAATGAGGATCTTCGCTTTTTGGAAGATCAGCAAAGTGCTAGAATATATTCTCTGGGTCCGATCGATGAAGCTTATGTAGCCAAACTGATCAAAAAGACTGCTAGAATAGAAGGTGAAGAACGAAGAAAATTTAAAGAAAAAGAGCGAAAGGCATTAGAAGAGACCCACGAACTCGAATCACCTGAAGGCAAGTTAGTGGACTCAAGTAATGGTGAAGATGATTTTACTCCGAGCCGAGGCCCATAAAAACGTCCTAAGTTACTACAGTAAACATTAATATCTAATACAGCTGATCTTTTAGGACTATCATTCGGACAACGCTCGACATTTGCATCTGTGGTAGCAGCTGAATGTGGGCTAGATTTAAAAGAGATGTCATTATCGAAAAGTACTTCTGCGCGAGCTGCGAAGAAGTCGAGGAAAGCTACTGCTGACACTATTAAAGAGTCGTTCAACCCACCTCAATATTGTGTAGTCCACTGGGACAGCAAAAGTATACTGAATATTTCAGGAGGAAAGCAGGATCGATTGGCAATACTTATATCGGGAGAGAATGTTGAGAAACTTCTCTCGATACCCGATATCGATGTCTCAGCTGGATCGACACAAGCTTGTACTGTTTTTAGCACAATCCAAGAATGGAAATTACAGGATAAGTTTTACGGAATGGTATTCGATACTACTTCATCCAATACTGGCTGGATAAAAGGGGCTTGTAAAGTACTGGAAGACCTCTTTGGAAAAAAAATTATTATGGCTCGCTTGTCGCCACCATATGGCAGAACGAGTTTTGTCAGCAGTGTATCTAAAGGCATTTGGAAAATCTACTTCACCCGAAAACGAATCTTTCAAGACCTTCAGAGATGTTATATGGGAGAAGCTAGATACTAAGCAACCCTTCAAACTGCTACCTATCAATGACAGATATCTCAAGGAACTGAAAAAATGCGTCATAGATTTTATGACAGATTTGCTCAAAGATAACCAGATCCTTCCCAGGGACGATTACAAAGAGGTAGCTGAAACAACTATGCTCGTTTTAGGAGAAATTCCTGCCAGAGGAATACACTCGATCAAGCCAGGAGCTCTCCATCATGCCAGATGGATGGTTGTCATATTGTATACGAATAAGATGTTAGCATTTTCAGACCAAGCTGGATATGATAAGGTTACAATAAAAAAGCTGGAAAGAGTATGCTTGTTTACATCGCTGATCTACTCCAAGTACTGGCTATCAGTCACCAACCCGCTTGAGGCTCCTGAAAATGAGCTCCTCCTATACAACGAATGAGTTCAGTACAAAAAGATTGACATGGAAGTAGCGGAAGCTGCCCTCAACACTCTAAAAGGTCATTACTGGTACCTACTGTATCTGAAGAACTTGTAACCCTTTCTCTCTTTGGAGATTTGCCTCATAGTGAAAAGGAGAAGGTGGCCAAAAAACTTTCCTCTTTCAATCAACCACCAGAATTCAAACAGGGTAAGCCGATATTTCCCATCCTAAAAGAACGAATTAAAATTCAGCAATTAGTTGATCCAAACTCAGGGTTTGTATTCAAAGTCCTTGGTTCAACGGGAGATTGGATAAGGACTCCAGCTGTAACGTGGGACAGCAACAATGATTTTCAACGGATGAAGAGAATACTCTCTTCAACTAAGGTTGTTAATGACACTGCAGAAAGGGGTATCAAACTTTTGCAGGATTTTCATGGCTCATGTAGGGATGAAGGTGAATTTCAGGCATTGCTTCAAGTTGTAGAGAAAAACAGGCGTGTTTTCCCAAAGTTTTCCAAACAAGGTCTCTTGAATTTGTAATTTCTTTCCATTTATAATTTCATTTCATTCACAATTTTTCATTATAATTTCATTTCATTCACAATTTTTCATTATAATTTCAAGAATAGCACTTTGTTTCTGTTTGATTAAAATTGTTTTGTGCTTGTATTTCATAATAAAAAATATAAAAAAACGATGGGGGCTTTGCATATTTTTTTAGATTAATAAAAATTTAAATCTACAGTTGTCATTTTTTTTTTGCAAAATTTACTAATTTTAATCTACTAAACATGTACAAAGTTGTTCCCACTTTGAATCTCCAAACCAAAAAAGTGTTCGTCATTTAAGCCCATCTGCTTTTTTTATTTATATTTACAAAGCCCATCGCCGCAGAGCTGCATTGGGATGATGCTCTATGGATGGCGGTGACATCCAAAGTATATAAGATAATATTTTATTGCAGTTCAGATCTTCTAAAGATATAAAACAGCAGCATTTTTCTCCTAGAAAATGCATCAAAATGACCAAAGAGATATAAAAAATTTAATAAATTTAACTCAAAGGTTAATTAAAAACTATTCAGATTGAAGCGCATTATTATTCTCTACATTTTGGTAGCAAAATATTTTAAATATCTCCAAAAATCACCATTTTTTGTGTGAATACGGGACTTATTTTTCAAATGGGGGGCGGGGACCCTAAATATTACCCGATTGTCTTTTCTTTGGTTTATTCATGGTGTTTGGTCAATTTGTCACAATATAAGCGGTAAGCAGTCTAGCGTGTAGTGTCATTGGGCAAAGTGTAACGGATCAAGAGGCACATTTCATTGTTTTGTACAATTGACCTCCCTAAATTCAAAAATGAAAACAAAATGTTTTTGTGACAAGTCCAACACCTCCTTTTTCGCATGTGAATATCGTGAAAATTGCTAGTTACCCATAACTTTTGGACACGCTTTCCTAGGGTTTGAGCTATCATTTGACCCCTTACAATGTACTGCTTTTCAGGAAAAATAGAAAAATTTATTTTTGGAATAAACATATACACTGTAGGTAGGTAGGTAGACTAGATAGTTTTATTTAGTAAATGATACATTAAAATCTTGTTTAGTTTTGAATGACGGCATAAAGTCACGGGATTTAAATACTGCTTTAATGTAACCATCTCTTGAATCCTTTCCATACACTGCCCCAGACGCTTCAGTTACCATCCTAACACAGCGTTCTACACCTTGGGAGTGACATGGTATCCGGACAACAAGGGGCTCTTCAGTGATCTTATCGAGTTGTTCGACAGAGAACTGCTTCGTGAGTGGTGGTTCCATTGTGCACTCCTCCACTGGTGGAAGTAAATCTTTCAAATTCTGAGCACTTTGTTTGATCTTTGGTGGCCGAAATTCTCTGACTTGCTGTTGAGCAGGTTTGGGAGCTCGTCGAATGGTCTTGATTACATCGATGGCCAATTTCCGGTTTGCTTGATCTGCATCTGCAAGCATTGCCAGTAGAACATTTTCAGGGTGAGCTCAATATGCATTTCTTTGGATCACAGGCCATGTGACAGTCTTGCTAGCTGGTGGCAGTAATCGTAGCAGCTTGATTTGCTACAGGAAATGTTTTGGGCCATCTGTGCACCTTGGATGGCACTTAATGCTAAACCACATGGGTCCATAGTGGCACACGACAAACTGTGTGAGTGAATACAGTTCATCACTTGGCTGCGCCATCGCTACATATAGCCGACAAATTCTGCTGGTAGTTGTAACCCATCTTGCATGGGAGATTGGTCCAGGCTTCTCTCGTAGACGATCTTCATTAATGACACCAGTCCTTATCGCTTTCATCATTCTGTAGAGGTAGGCTTGGTCACGACTCAATTCAGTAAGGTCAACATCCGGGAGAGTGTGGCCATCAGCAATACATTGAATTCCTTTAGAAGAAAGTGGCAAACTTTCACATGTGGCCAAAGCTTTGCCAATTGGTCCTTTCCATTGAGTTGCAGATTCCGTTGGGCCGATGAGTTCCTTGCACAAGTGGCGCAGTGGGAGTTCATTTAATTGCAGACTACAGATGAATCAGTGCAAAGGGCGACCCAGGCGGCACTCTAGCAGGTGCATTGTTCCACTTCTGTGCCCTGTGTTTGTGGCTGTGCTGTCGGCTCCCACTGCAATTATCTTGTCTGCAATACCCATTTCTTCAATCGCATTTTGAAGTCCATCCGCAATGACAGTGCCAGTTCCTCGTTCCATTGTCAGATGGCTTAGATAGAAGGTTCCAGGCTCTCCGACCAGCACATAGTGGTCCTCAACTTTCTTTGTGCTGTACCATTTGTTCCCCTTTTACTCAATGACAAGTGTCATGTCTTTCCGCCCATCAAAAAATAAAGCAGTGACTTCCACATCGTGGTAAGTTACTGCTTCCTTCAGATCCCTCCGTACCTTCTGCCGTGCTCTCCATACTTTGTGGTGGTTAATTACGTTTATCTGATCATCAGAACTAATGATGCCATAGTCAACCAATGTTGCAGTGCTGATAGCTGCAGCAGCCCTGTTCGATACACCATACCGGTCAGCTTCCAAAGCAACAATGGGAATCGGTGTGATGTTCCTGTCCTCCTGGGCACTATCACCCATCCACTCATCTCCAACACTTTCACCACTGGAGTCTGCTTCTGCTTGAGCTGATTCGACCACATCTGCAGAGGATGCTACCTCTTGCCGTTCCGTTTTTCTTCTATTCTCTTCTTCTTGTCTTTCTTGCATCCGATCCTCTCTTGACTTCCTTCTCTCCACCATCTGAGTCACATTCGTATCCACCCGACTGATCTGCATGATCCGCGTGGTTCTCTGGTCGATCAGAAATGCATGCTCTCGTCGTGGCACTTTCATTTCTTTTTCACAGTGGCATGCAGACAGATCATCGCATTGGCAGACAGCTATGTCAAACAATTGATTCAGGCTTTCCTCGAACTTCTTGGTTTTTGTGGCCTGCTTGCCTTGCTTCGATGCTTGTGAGCCTTTTTCCATCAATCGGAGCAGCTTGGTCTTCACATTCTTGATTGGCTGTGATGGAATGTTAGCACGATTCCAAAGGTCAATGAGTGTTTGGCATACCTCCGGAAGAATCTCCCTGTTGCTGGTGTACTTGTTTTCCTTCAAGAAGAGGAAATGCCTTGCAACTTGTATACGGGTTGGAAGTTCAGACAGAGGAAGCTCTGATAGTGAAGAACCAAAGACAATGTGGCTGGCAGATCCCCGTGTTCTTTGCGTGCTCATTGTACCAGCAAAACTCAACAAGTATCACACAGGAACACTGAAACAAAAACACAAACGTATAAATAAAAAAGATATATGATTATGAGTATATATATATATATATATATATATATATATATAAGGCTTGGTTTATTGGTAAACAATAAGTTTACCAATATATATATATAAATATACTGCACACACACATATGTATTATGTATATAAATATCCATAGGTATATATATACCCTAAGACATATAACAAACTTATAAACAATGTAAAACACAACAAAACAAAGAAATGTGTATAATGTATATATCACAAAACGCACCTTTCGTTAGTACCTTGGGGTTTTTGAACACCCCATCCACAGAAGAAACACTTGTTTCTCTCAAGCGAGCTAGCGTAGAACTAAAAAATTCCAGGGGATGACTCACTGAGAATAATTAGAAAGCTGCCAGAAGTACTATGTCAGTCAGTGTTGCCAACTGTAATTAACAAGAATTTTGTATTTTTTACATGAGAAAAAGGAAGTGTTCTGCTTGTTGCAGAAATTTTTTAATTTCTTTTCTGAAGTCAGCAAGGTTGATTGTACAAAACCTGAAATGTGCCTCTAGATCGCTCATGACGCTACACGCTAGTAAGCACCATAACTTTAAAAAAAAAAGTCCAAAAGTGACACCCTAACCTACTGTACATCCATTATGAAAAATCTCATTTCTCAGAGATTTGGAGTGAGAATAGAGAAACAACCTGGATCTAAAGTACAGATGGTAGTGAAAAGGAGAAAAGTAAGCGTACATATCCATTCACACAGGCATCCTGGTGGTTTAGCACCGCCTCACATGGAAAAATACCATACTTGTAGCGCTTCAATACACCATGCGTGGTGGCACTTCCAAGACTTGTCAGAAAATAAATCGATGAAGTCACGAACTTATATACCGGGTGTTTCAAAAGTCCCTCACTAATTTGATTTTCAATTTTCTTTGCAGCTAATCGACCAACGACGTTCATCTTGTGGTAAACTCTTACTCAGTAGTTGAGAATTTTTTTGAGTCTACATTTGAAGTTTTGCTCCGTTTTCTTCTGCTACCATGCTGACTCTAGAGTAGAGGTGTAAAATCGCTGCATGGCAGGAGGTTTTTCAATCTGTGGTCGAAGTGCAGCGACGATTCCGGGCAGTCTACGGACAGCATTATGCACCGGATAGGAACACCATCGTCTTCACCACCGGAAGTTTATGGAGACCGGATCCGTAAAGGACAAACCACGATCAGGAAGACATCGAAGTGGGCGGAGTGAGGAGAATGTCGAAACTGTCCGTGAGGCGTTTACTCAGAGTCAAGGAAAGTCCATTCGGCGAGCTGCTGCGGAACTGAACATCAGCGCGACATCTATCCAACGGATTTTGCGGCGTGATCTCAAGCTGTATCCGTACAAGATCCAGGTGGTTCAGAAGTTGGAACCTCAAGACTACGATTGCCGGGTGGAGATGTGTGAGATACTGCTGCATCACTACGAAAGAGACCCATCGATCCTGGAGCACATGTGGTTCAGCGACGAAGCTCTCTTCCACCTTTCTGGTCGCGTCAATCGGCACAACACCCGCATCTGGGGAACTCACAATCCTGCGGAGATCCGTGAACATGAAAGGGACACGCCGAAATTGGTCGTCTGGTGTGCCATCTCCTCAGCTGGGCTGATTGGTCCGTTCTTCTTCCGGGATCAAGATGGAAATTCCGTGAACGTCAACGGAGACAATTACCTTCGTATGCTTCAGGAGTTCTGCATCCCCCAACTGTCAGCTGTAGCTGACATGCAAGAAGTCATTTTCCAGCAAGACGGTGCCCCTGCTCATTACTCTCGTGAGGTTCGCTCATTTCTGAATAAGCAGTTCCCGGATCGGTGGATTGGTCGCCGTGGTCCCATCGAATGGGCTGCTCGCTCGCCTGATCTTACCCCATGCGACTTCTTTTTGTGGGGCTACATTAAGAGCAAAGTGTACGCCACCAAGCCGCGAGTCCTCCCCACACTAGAAGAACGGATCAGGAATGCGTGTGCTTCTGTTACTCCCGAAATGTTGTCCAATGTCGGCCAAGAATGCGTAAAACGGTGGCTCGCTTGTTTCGAAGAAGACGGTGCCCACGTTGAGGTGTACCAGTGACTTTCCAGTAGACTTATGAAGCCAAGTTTGATGCCACCAAAATTCTCATGAATCGTAGACTCAGCAACCAAATTGTCATTTGGTTCCTCTTGTGATTGCTATTTTAATAAAATTTTAAAAATAATGAGGGACTTTTGAAACACCCTGTACTTCTAACAATCCTCTTCCATTCCAACCAATTCGCAGCCATTTCTCATGCATCGCCAAGATCAAGTCACGTTTACTCATGCGGTCATTCACCATGTCCAACCATCTTCTCGGCTTTCCTCTCCTCCTTCTACCTTCGCAAACACTCTTGTACACTCTTTTCACAACTCTGTCATCTTCCATTCTTTCAACATGTCCACATCACCACAACCCAATTAAGACCTTAACATCACCTCAGTTTTCACTTCCAATGACTTCTGAACACCAAATTTTTCCAGAACCACACGATTTCTTACTCTATCAATTCGACGCACGCCACACACTTCTCAGCTTATCCATTTCAACCGCTCTTACTCTTCACTTTTCCTTTTCATGCCATGTTAATGTTTAACATTCATACAAAAGTGTCGGTACTAACACACCTTTATGTAAACATCTCAGCATTTCGATCCAGTCTCCGCTTTCATACAACCGTTTTCAGTGCGCCCACCACCTTTCTTCCTTGATTTACACACACCTCTTTTGTTCAATACACATCTCAGATACTTAAAAGACTACCAACTCTAGTGTTTCACCATTCACCTTCACTTGAAAGTCCGAATTTCCCTCTCTCTCCACAACCAATAACTTGCTCTTACCGACACTCACTTTCACCAATCTTCTCTTGTACACCGCCACAAAACTCTTAACAACCTCTTGCATATCACACTCATTCTGGGCAAGTAGCACGGCATCATCCGCATACAACAGATTCGATAATCCCCACCTATTCCCATCACACACCAGATTCACTCCTCTTTCTAGCATTCTAGTAGGACGAGCACCACTCGACCAGGGAAGTACTCGGTGGTGGATGTTAGGCAGGAGTCAGAGAGTGCTGGAACTCCCGTTTCTCCTGTCACTGACCTCCTTAGCTGATCTTTTTCCGTGTCTCATCTACCCTGTGAGCAGTCCAACATGCTCTGAAACACACTTCTCCCTCTTCTTCCTGCATCTTACACACTACACAACCTTTTCAAAATTTGTATTAAAAAAAAGTCATCATTGAGCCCTGGAGAACTTGTTTTTGGCTCTCTCCGTCTTCTATGGAATGACCACTTTTGCGGGCGCTCGCCCTTGACCCCCTCCTTTCTACATAAAAAAATGTATACCTTTCAACCCCTTTCACATGCATTCTCAATCAATTGTCTTGCGAAAACACTTGATATACACAGCCCCTTCCACCTCGGAACCTTTCTTGCTCATCAATCACCAAACATTCTGTAATACCACGAACTCTTCGTATCACTATCCTACTATACACCTTCCCGACTACACTCAACAGATCTATACCTCTATAATTCTTAAATTCACTGCTTTCACCTTTCATTTTGTACAGTGAAACAATTATTGCTTTCTAGCAGTATTCAGGCACACTTCCAACTGTCCATGCACTCTGACATATATATCACAACCACTCCAACCTTTTCAATACCCCGTACTTAATCATTTCCCCATATATTCCATCCACACCTGCCGCTTTTTCATTTTTCAATTTGTGTGAGCCGCTACTTTCACTTCATTCATGGTTATGTTTTCAGGCATTTTGTCACGTGTCCTCCTTCCATATTTATATTTGCACTCCTCATCTCTTCCACCCATCAAACCCAAGAAATATTCCTTCCATCTATTCCGTAGATCCGCATCAGTAGTATGGGCCCAAAATGGGAGAATGCAATTGCAATTTCAATAATGCAAACCCCCTGGTTGCACGACCCCCCCTCCCCTCTCCCCCACCCCGCAGGGTACCAAAAAAAGGGGGAAAAGGAAAAAAGGGGTAATGAGGGAGAGGGAGGATGACCTCTCCCCAAAGGGTTGACCCTAACTTTGGGGGAGAAGTTGGGAAGGCCTCACTCCCTAAAGGGTTATCCTAACCTAAGAAGGTAAGCCTTAACCTAAGAAGGAAAGAGAAGAGACCATCCTTCGCCTGGCACCGCCAGACGCATAATGCGAGTTCAGGGTTACATCTTATACAGAAGGTCGGGAGTTACCAGATACCACTATTTTAATTATTTGTTTATATATGGAGAGTTGCCAGAGAACACTATTTTCATTATTTATTTATTAAAGGTAAGAGAAAGATGCTCTCAATGCTTAGAGGGGTTGTCAGATACCACTATTTTAATTATTTATTTATATATGGGTGGGGTGCAAGAGGGGGTTGCCAGAGAGCACTATTTATTTCATTTATTTATTTATTTATTCATTAAAGGTAAGAGAGAGATGCTCTCAATGCTTAGAGGGGGTTGTCAGATAGTACTATATAATATAATTATTTATTTATTATAGGCAAGACAGAGGGAGATGTTCTCCTAATTGGCTTAGCAAAAGAATTAAATAAAACACCAATATATTTTTTGTTTATTTAGACGCAAAACAATTCCCAATTATTTAATAAAAAATTAATAATAAAAGAATTGGCTTAGCAAAAGAATTAAATAAAACACCAATACATTTGTTTATTTAGACGCAAAACGAATCCCAATTATTTAATAAAAAAATTAATAATATAAGAAATACACAGGACTCTTTATATTGTACATTAATATTTAAAAGAAAACCTACAAGTCCGTGCATTGATGAAACCAAACTGATTGAAGACGTGAGACAAAGGTTTTATAATATATTTGACGTAAATCAAATATTTTTTTCAATAATAATAATTAGTAAGTAAAATTACTTTCAGTAACTAACCTTTATACTCTTATTAAGCTAATTTAAATTATATATTTATCATGGAGACATGAATACAAAAAAAGAAAAGAAAAACAGTTAAGAATCATACTGAATAATTATTTAAAAACTAAAATTTTTTATTCATACAGCATTTTAAATCTCTAAACTTGACTGACTCGTACAAAGATTAGAAAATAATGAAGAAATGCAACTATCAAATAACCTCGATGTGTGTCATTTTAATGATTGCTCCTACCAAGGTAAACAATGCATACAACACAAACAGTTCATTTTAATGATTTCTGCTACCAAGGTAAGCAAAGCATACAACACAAACGGTTTGATGATTAAAAAAAAAGAAAAAATACTCTAATCAAAATAACGCATCTGTTGCACTGCAACACTAACACTTCTTTTCGTTGTAATGGACAACACATAATTTCAAACAAAATAAATACAAAAATATGGACTCAAATTCACCTTGATATATATATATATATATATATATATATATATATATATATATATATATATATATATATATACATATAATATATATATATATATATACAATATATATATATATATATATATATATATATATATATATATATATATATATATATATATGTATGGGAATGAACTCAGAATAGTCCCCTGAGTTTTTTATGATACATACAGACAGTGCATGGAACAAGGAACTCTTCTGGGATAATTAAATCCACTATAGTCCGAATAAGTAATGGTAAATGACAACTACCATGAAAAAGAAAAACTATGGTATTTGTCATTTACCATTACTTATTCGGACTATAGTGGATTTAATTATCCCAGAAGAGTTCCTTGTTCCATGCACTGTCTGTGTGTATCATATATATATATATATATATATATATATATTGCACGGGGCTTGAGGACTTGATTCCTAAATCAGCTCATTGTCACAAGCATATTTAAAAACCTAGAAGATTGTAGGCTTCTTATAATTTTCGTACCCGTGTGGAAAATGCGCATTGCACCAAATGTATCATTCCTCTATCGTTTAAAGTGATCCACGTCCCATCAGCACCCAGCATCTTAAACACTAGACTCCCCCAGCGGATCATTGAACTAATTCCGAATTATTATTATTATTATTATTATCAACACTATCTTGAGTTGCCGCCTTCCCGTTATCTTAGCGATATCTGTGTCTGACTCTGGCGGTGAGGCAATGATTCGCCCTAGCATGCTGGCTCCAGGGTTGGGTGGGTACTAGCCCTGTTACTGAACGACGATAAATCTATTTCTATTTACGTTGTCGAACCCATGTTTTGTAACAGAGATTTGAAATGTAAACTATAGGAGACATTTTACCTGAACTGAATTTTGCTGTTTTAGTGTTAACAAATGCACCATGTGCATTTTTAATCGCCAATGTTGTTGTCTTGCTTTTTCCATTTTTATACTTCTTAGCCATGCTATACAGTAACTTCTTCGAGACTTGAAAATCCTCTTCTAAGTTTCTACCTATTTTCTCGCACACAGAGCGTTTCACTCTTCTTTTAACCTTGTTGGTGTGGTTTCTCATTTGGACATATTGTTGCCTTGTTTTCTCATTTCTATCCTTAAGCCATCTCCTAAAAGCACGCATCTTATTTGTCACTGCCTCCTTTACCTCCTGGGTCCACCATGCCGTCTTTTTCTTTTTTGACCATTCAACTGCCCTTTCTCCAATCACATCCAGCTGTATTCCTTCCATCGTTCTCCTAAACTCAATCCAAACCTCCTCCACTATTTCCGTAGCTACCCTTTGTGCGAAAGCCTCCTCAGTTCTAATTCTAATCTCTTCCAGTTTTTCTGGTATGTTCTCCGCTCCGTGCACACTCTTCTCCTTCTAGGCTTTTTTATATTTTGTGGTACTGAAACCAAAATTTTGGCTTTAACAAGTCTATGATCCGAATCAAAAAACACAGATGGTACTACTCTTACATCTTTCACCAATGACTTTTTATCCACCACAATAAAGTCTATCTGAGACTTCTTATCATAACTTCCGGTTCTACTATTCCATCCATACCACGTAGAGAGATGTCATTCCTGGTGCTTAAAAAATGTGTTCATTATACTAAGAACATTTCTTGCACAAAAATTTACCAACATTTCCACTTCCAAATTTCTCTCTCGTACATCAAATGCCCCGATCACGTCTTCATTTCCGTTTTGACCTCCACCCACATGGCCATTTAGGTCTCCCATCAAAATTTTTGGTCCATAAGGCAGCCCATCTATCATTCCCTGAAGATCCTCATAAAAAGATTCCTTTTCCTCCTGTGATCTTCCACTCTGCGGTGCATATGCCTGGATTACAGATAATCTCTCTTCGTTTAGGCTCAGGGTCACTCCCATCAATCTCTCACTCTTCATTATCACTTCAGCAACATGTTCAGAAAATCGGGAGGGGGGGACAGTATAATTGCCACACCCGATCTGGTATCCTCTTCTCTGTCCTTGTATATGCATTTATAATCATTGTGCCGTACCTTGGTTCCTTCACCTCTCCATCTGGTTTCTGCGATTCCCATAATATGTATAGATTTCGATTCCATGAACTCAACTATTTCTTTACATTTATCTCTAAATGTTCCGACATTTATTGTAGCAATCAAAAAGAAAATCCGTTTTCGCGCCAAAGTCGTAACCGTGGTCTGTCCGTTCCGAGGTTCTCTGCGTTGTACTTGAGCAAAACAAAAACCACTAGAGGCTTGCTAGGCCTTTCCTGGCTTGTTCGAAACTACTAATTAGTACCTTCCGGATGCCTATTGCCCCCCAAAAGTTACACAAATCTCCTTCCAGACTTCCAGGCAGACATTCCAGTCGGTTTAAGCTGCTACACCTCGATAAGGTTACGTACTTTCTTTTCCTGGTAGGGTAAGGCTCCAGGCTATTTAGAAATATATTATTAATCGTAGATTCTGCTATTTGATTAACATAGATGCAGATTCGAGGGGTTTGTAATAGTGTGACTAAGATAGAAAGAAATCATAAAGTTTAAAAATTTATGAGGACTTGCTTCAGATTGCAAATTGATGTTGAAGTCACCCGCAACAATGGCAATCGATTTATGGAAGTAGCATAACATGTTATCTAAGCGAATTAAAAGCTATTGATATTGTTATTATTAGTTGGTGCATATACTGTATATATAAACTGGAAACCCACATAATTTCAAATGAAAGGTAAAGTTGCAGCAATAAAAAGTTTGCCGAGAAATAAATAAACATATATTTATATATATATAATATCAAAATAATTCAAAATCACTATTCATTTTAGTTTTATTTTGTTCAGCCTTACGCACATAACAAGAGTTAGGACAATCGGCCGCATCATTTGGACTGAGCGCTGTGCCAGTTCCTGACCTTCCTCATTGATTGCCTGTTAAACTAATGCAAATAGAGAATCATTTAAGTTTTTCAGATTTTTACAGATAATTATCAGTTTTACCAGTGAATTCGAATTAAAATCATTAACGTTAAAATTAAGTTTCAAATTAACAGTGCTAAATTGAAAGATCTAATGTTACTATACTTTTAAGAGCCATATTTTTTAAGAATATTATTATACTGATACTGTAAACCTATTGAAATAAGTATGATTCTTGAAAATATAAAATTTGTTGACACTAAAACAGCAAAATGCAGTTCAGGTAAAATGTCTCCTATAGTTTACATTTCAAATCTCTGTTACAAAACATGGGTTCGACAACGTAAATAGAAATAGATTTATCGTCGTTCAGTAACAGGGCTAGTACCCACCCAACCCTGGAGCCAGCATGCTGGGGCGAATCATAGCCTCACCGCCAGAGTCAGACACAGATACCGCTAAGATAACGGGAAGGCGGCAACTCAAGAGAGTGTTGATAATAATAATAATAATAATAATAATTCGGAATTAGTTCAATGATCTGCTGGGGGAGTCTGGTGTTTAAGATGCTGGGTGCTGATGGGACGTGGCTCACGTTAAACTATAGCTCTAATGTGGAATGATACATTTGGTGCAATGCGCATTTTCCACACGACTACAAAATTATAAGAAGCCTACACTCTTCTAGGTTTTCAAATATACTTGTGACAATGAGCTGAATTAGGTATCAATTCCTCAAGCTCTGTGTTTATTCGAGAAGTAGAGCACTATATGTATATATATATATATGTATATTAAAGTGAATTTGAGTCCATATTTTTTTATTTATTCTTCTTGAAATTATGTGATGTCCATTACAACGAAAAGAAGTGTTATTGTTACAGTTTTTATAAAACTCTTACAGCAATAGGTTTGAATGTATTGCTTAAGGCAACAGATGCGCTATTTAGATTAGAGTATTTTTCCTTTTCTTTAATCATCAAACTGTTTGTTTTGTATGCTTTGCCTACCGTGGTAGCAGAAATCCTTAAAATGAACTGTTTTTGTTGTATGCATTGCTTACCTTGGTGGCAGCAATCATTAAAATGACACACATCGAGATTAGTTGATAGTTGCGTTTTTTCATTATTTTCTAATCTTTGTACGAGATTTAAAATGCTGTTGAATTAAAATTTTTAGTTTGTAAATAATTATTCAGTGTCTTATCTTTTTTTCTTTTCTTTTTTTTGTATTCAAGTCTCCATGATAAATATATAATTTAAATTAGCTTAATAAGAGTATAAAAGTTAGTTAATGAATATAATTTTACTTACTAATTATTATTATTAAAAAAAAATATTTGATATTTGTTTCGCATCTTCAATCAGTATGATTTCATCAAATGCACGGACTTGCAGGTTTTCTTCTAACAATTAATGTACAATAAAAAGAGTCTGTGTATTTCTTATAGTATAAATTTTTTATTAAATAATTGGGAATCGTTTTGCGTCTAAATAAACAAAACATATATTGGTGTTTTATTTCATTCTTTTGCTAAGCCAATTAAGGAGAACATCTCCCTCTCTCTTGCCTATAATAAATAAATAATTACATTATACTGTATGTCCCACAAAAAAGTACACCCAACTTTAGATTGTACTAACTCCTCCAAAAATTGAGATATTTTGGATCTCTTTGCTTGATTTAATATAGCAAATTATTCTTTGTTAACCTTCAAATTTATTCATGTTTAAACGATTTAGTGTTTAAGCATCTGCTTTTAACTGAAGGGTACAAAAAAATGGATTGCGCAAAATTGGTCAATGAAAAAATAATGTGTGTGCTATCGATGTAATGAAAAGACAAATACATAATAATAGATACTTTAACATAATTTTAATAAGATACAAAGCAGATTTTTCTTTATTCCTTACTGCAAAAGTTATGCTTAGTTTCGTTTTCTTTCAACATGACCGCCATTCCCATCGATACAAATCTGGAGTCGAGCTCTCATCTTCCCCATCACTCTTTTGATAAGATCTGGATTGTCTTTTAACAAGTTGATTTCAGCTGTGATGCGAGTCCTCAAATCATCTAAATTGATAGAGTATTTGCATCGCAACCTATCAATTTAGATGATTTGAGGACTCGCATCACAGCTGAAATCAACTTTTTAAAAGACAATCCATATCTTATCAAAAGAGTGATGGGGAAGATGAGAGCTCGACTCCAGATTTGTATCGATAGGAATGGCGGTCATGTTGAAAGAAAACGAAACTAAGCATAACTTTTGCAGTAAGGAATAAAGAAAAATCTGCTTTGTATCTTATTAAAATTATGTCAAAGTATCTATTATTATGTATTTGTCTTTTCATTACATCGATAGCACACACATTATTTTTTCATTGACCAATTTTGCGCAATCCATTTTTTTGTACCCTTCAGTTAAAAGCAGATGCTTAAACACTAAATCGTTTAAACATGAATAAATTTGAACGTTAACAAAGAATAATTTGCTATATTAAATCAAACAAAGAGATCCAAAATATCTCAATTTTTGGAGGAGTTAGTACAATCTAAAGTTGGGTGTACTTTTTGTGGGACATACAGTATAGTACTATCTGACAACCCCCCTCTAAGCATTGAGAGCATCTCTCTCTTAACTTTAATAAATAAATAAATATAATTAAAATAAATAGTCCCTCTGGCAACCCTCTCTGGTAACCCATCCATATATAAATAAATTATTAAAATAGTGGTATCTGACAACCCCTCTAAGCATTGAGAGCATCTTTCTCTTACCTTTAATAAATAAATAATTAAAACAGTGCTCACTAGCAACCCTCCATATATAAATAAATAATTAAAATAGTGGTATCTGGCAACTCCCGACCTTCTATATAAGATATTGGAACCCTGAACTCGCATTATGCGTCTGGCAGTGCCAGGCGAAGGATGGTCTCTTCTCTCTCCTTCTTAGGTTAAGGCTTACCTTCTTAGGTTAGGATACCCCTTTGGGGGTTGAGGCCGTCCCACTTTCTCCCCCAAGTTTAGGGTCAACCCTTTGGGGGAAGGTCATCCTCCCTCTCCCCATTACCCTTTTTTTCCTTTTTCCCCTTACTTTTTTGCCACCTTGGGGGTTGGGGGGAGGGGATCTGCAAAGAGAATGCGGGAAGGGTCCTGCAACTGAAGGGGGAAGGTGTCTTGTAAAGAAGGAGAGGAGAGGGGGTCTTGCAACAATGATTAACATTTGCATCATTGCGATTGCATTTGCACGCTCCCATTTTGCAACCCTACTCCTCGCATCCATTGTGAACATTTTTCCATTTTAATCTCTTACTCTCAAACTTTCTTTCTTACATCTCGTTGGGGAATGTTGAATATACGAAAGGCCTTGGAGTCGCTTTTTATTTTTCTTTGTGGGTATACATTATTTATTTATTTCACGTTTAATTATGAAATTCACCCAGTATATCTTTCTTTTCAACCTTTCAGATGTTCCGTGAGATAATTCCTCATTTCACGGAGGTAACGCTTGTTCCCTCCCCCTCTTGAGTTAGCCTGCTGAAGTAAAGAGGTGGTTTCTTGTGCTCTCCACTTCACACAGCCAGGTACTCCCAGCTCATCTGAAATTGTTCTGAGCCAAGCGTCTAGGCTTCTTTTGAAGATATCCCCCGCTACACCACTCGTGTTCCTTAATTCCTTGGGCAGCTAGTTGAACAGTCTTGATCCTCTCAAAACAAAACTATTTTCCTTCAGGATTGAGGATGTTCCCTGTCTAGCCTTAATTTGGGAATGCGACATAGTCTTCCTTTCCTAATTTCCACTGTTGTTTGAGTGGTTATAGGGTTCAAAGTAATATTAGGGACTAGTTCCACCATTATTTTCCTAATGTGAATAATGATGTATCTGTCTCTTCTTTCCAGGGAATATAAGTTTAATTCACGTAACCTTTCCCAGTCTTTTAGTTCTTTACATCCATTGATCTTAGCTGTGAAGTTTCTCTGAATCCCTTCTAGTTGATAAATGTTTTCGTTTTATATGGGGAAGTTAAGACCGAGCAATACTCCAGCTTGTGTATGATCAGTGTTTTCAATATAGGAATCATTATATTCATATCCTTTCTTTTAAAGGTTCTCAGTACCTTTCAGGTTATTCTTTTTGCTCTCTTTACTGCTATCTTATTTTGTGTTTCAAATTTTGCGTCATCAGTCATTACCACTCCCAAATACTTTGCTTTAGAGTGTCTCCGAATTTTCTATCCATTTGAGGTATAGTATTCCATGGATTTATTAGGTACTCCCTTTTTCCGTACTTTAAGAGTTGAAATTTTCCAGTGTTAAATTTCATATTATTGTCTTCAGACCAATTGTAGATTCTTCGGTTCATGTCTGTTTGTGGAGATCTTATATCCTCTGTGTTTCTTATTTTTGTAATAATTTTTGTCATCGGCAAAGAATGTTACTGTGCTGTCACTGGTAACTTCCTCATCTACGAGTATATCAGTTAGCATGATCATGAAGAGTAATGGAGCTAATACTGTTCCTTGTGGTAATGAGCTAACGACCTCTGACTTTGATGAAGATATTCCTTGAACTGTAATGACTTGCTGCCGCTCACTAAGAAAATCACAGTACATACCCATTTTCCTACTTTTCCTGCTATTTCCATATACAGTATTTCAGTTTATGTGCTATGATTCTATGGTCACACTTGTCAAACGGCTTCGCAAAATCTAGTATATCACATCATAGTTTTCATCGTTGTTATTGCGTTCCATTAGGTGTGATAGGCATGATCTTCCTGACCGGAATCCATGGTGGTTATCATTTACCTTTTTCCGAATTTCCAAAGAGTCATAGATTTTTGACTCAGTCAATTTTTATAGCTAATTTCTGTAACTATTCGTTCAAATATTTTGTTGAAATGAGATGTAAGCGACATTGGCCTATAGTTTTTGGCCTCTGATCAATCTCCTCCTTTATATTTTTGAACTATGGGCGCTCTCTTCAGGATGCTCGGTATTTCTTCCGTGTCTACAGTAGTGATCATCTCCATAACCAATATAAGGGATTAGCGATTACATACTTGCAGTTTTTGATCAGTGTGGCATTCTATTTGTCCGGTCCTGCCGCCAAGTGTGCGTTTAGTTTCGCTGTAGCTTGTGTAATATTATCTGTTGTAAAGTCGAAATCTGTTATACTTTCCCCTTATAGTTTTTCAAAAGAACGTGATTCTATCGCATATTAGTTTATCAGTTTTGGAGATACTGAAAAATGATTCATAGTGAGCGCTTAATATTTCAGATACCTTTATTAGATTATCGAATAAAACATTGTGTTCATTTATCAAAAGTCCGATAGTCGCTTGATTTTTCTATTTCCTTTTTGCAAAATTATAGAAGTACTTTGAATTAACCTTTATCGCTTCTATAGCGTCATCTTCTTCTTTCTCTGTATGTTTCTCAATTAGATCCTGTGCAATCTATAATCTGCAGTTTATCGTTTAATATTTTTCTAATGTTGTTTTCTTTGCATTTTCTTAAATTTACAGTCACTCTTTTTCTCTTACAGAACATTGACCTCTTTTGTCTCTCGAATCTACGTCTCTTTCCTCTTTGTTGCATTTTTGGGACATGTCTTTCTACAATTTCCAGCGTCTTCTCTACGGTAATTAGCATCTCTTCCGTTGTCTTACCCTTAAAGATGATTTTCCAGTTTATTACTTCTATGCTGGATGCAGTACCTTCCTAGTTTATAGCTTTGGAGTGAAAATTTAAAATTTCGAATTTGCTTCTTTCTATAGTGTTCTTTCCTTTCCTGTTTTTTTTATGCAGGAAGGAGGTGCGAAGGGCGAATGCCCGCAAAAGCGCCCCCCGCCCCAATAGAAGAAGAGGAGAGCCAAAATTAAGGTACAGAGTTTTCGAGATGCCGAGACACACTGCTTTTGAAAGAGTGGAGGTTATAGACAGATGGATTGATGGACTGAGGAAGATTGTTGCAGAGTTTACCGGTTGAGTAGATGAAAGACTGGAAATACTGCTCAACCTTTGCGTTAAAGAGTTGGACAGAAAAGGAATGAGAAAGTGTAGAAAGTCTGGTGCTGTGTGTTCTTCTTAAAGGAGGAGGCAGGCAGTTAGAGAGTTCAGAAGAGCAATGTCCGTTATAATAGCGATAGTAAAGAGAGAGTGAGACAACATTGCGGCGAAGAGCGAGGGATTGAAGACAGTGATGAGAATTGATGAGACGAAAAGCCTTTGATTCCACCCAGTCAAGTCCGGCTGTGTGGGTTGAACCACCCCATACATGAGAAGCATACTCCATCCAAGACCCGTGTAGAGAGACAGCAACTGAGCAGAGACGAAGAAGCTGCGATGTCGGTACAGCACACCTAACCTCTTGGAAGCTGTTTTGGAAAGAGAGTATATGTGATCTGTCCAGGAAAGATCAGAAAAAAGGAAACGCCAAGAATGTTAAGAGAAGAGGAAGGATTGAGTTTTTGAGGCATTGAAAGCCACAAGGTTTTCTCTGCCCCAATCAGAGAGGGCAGAAAGATCAGAGATTGTTAGGATATTGGTTATTTCAATAATGTTGTGATCTGATATTATAGTTGGGGATATTTCTGTTATGAATTAAGTTGCTGTTGTTTGTGAATACCAAATCTAGGCAGTAGTTTTTTCTTCTATTTTTCGTTACTTCTTGTGTTAACCTAAATTCATCGGCTAGAGCTAGGAGCATTTTTGCCTGCTCCTGGTGTTCCCGTGTACCTCCTTTTTCTTGGTGTATACATATATTTCTTCCTACCTTTTTATATTTCAAAAATGGGAAATTAAAGTCACCACAGAAAAATATTTGGGGTTGGGGTGTGTAGACCTTTCACCCAGTTACTGACCTCTGTCATGGTAGTTGAGAATTGTGTAACTGACGTGTACTTATATAGCCATATGTTTTCGTGTGTATAAAGAGCACATCCTCCTTTATCCTTACTGCTAGGGATGAAAGTAATATCGGCTATTTTTATTGCTGGGATTAGGGCCTTTTTTACCCAGTATATCTGTTATACGGGACGAGTATCATACGCAATATTGGAAAATTAAATAAATACGATAAATGTCATACACAAGCAAGCCCACCTTCTTAAATATCCTACAAGAACAGGCATTCGCCTTTTTCTCAGTGATTGACGCGAGAATCTGCTTAAATCTTTTATAAGCCCTCAAGCGCGCACCCGAAATATGAAATATGATATTAAAACCGCCATTCATTTTAACCAAGAGCGCTCAGATGCACTTTTGCGACATCTTGCGCTCGCTGTTTGACCATGTACCTTCCAAGCTAACATCGTAAATCCGTTTCGAGTGTCAGGATGGGAACCTTGACTCTAAGGAACCAAACATTTTTTTGGTCTCATGGTGACACCTCTCTGACGTATGTGAGAGTGGATTTTTCCCTATATAAGGAGGGGTCCAGCCAATGATGGACAGACTTAAGATTCTAGATTCTGAGTAGCTCTCGGCCAGACTTTGGGTAGAGCTCATCTCACCTGAGTCTCCGCGGGTAACGGGTGCGAGTTACCTCGTATGCTTAGATCAACTTTCGCGGTTTTAGAACGGGCTTGAGGAGGAAATAAGCCTTAGCAGAGAACCGTTATTCATTTTATCGCGGGTAACGAAGTGCGAGTTGCCCCGTATGTCATTAGCGTATCTGAAGGGTAAATTTCACCTACCTCAAATAGGGAACGAGCTTTATATCGGAAAATCGGAATTGATGATCTGACTGAAGGAAACGCCAGCAGATTTAATCCGTTTATTTCTTAGTGACCTTAATTGTCACTCATATATTACAGAACAATCCATTCATAGCCCGGTGAACTAAATTTAAAATAGACCTTGTGAACTTAAAACAAAGCAAAGTATTATAAACTTTCGCCTGTAATCCGCTTATTTAAACTTAATTAAAGAGCCTAAAATTAAAGTTGACTCTCAATTAATCCCATCATAATTAATCTAAATTCGACGAGTAGAACAAGGGCTAAGGAAAGCTCCCGGATTCCGTAAGTGACCCAAAAAGGGGGTCAGCGCACTCTGTTTAAAGGAGTGCTCTATTGTACTTGAGGGTTAAACTCACCGGGTAACCCGCCAAGTATGATATATATATATATATAATATATAACTATGTACACACACACACGCATAAGATTACACATTAGGGTGGCCCTTATTTTTCAACTTTTGAAATTACTTGCTCCCAACCCCTAATCTTCTTCCAATATATAAAAAGGTGATATGTGCTAAATTTCAGCTTAATTGGGCTATATTAAGGTGGCCCCCAAAGGCCCTAAATTTTCAAAATTCACCGATAATTGGTATTTCTAATATAAAACCTTTATAATTCATTTGCAAACTTTGTTTGGGAAAATAATCACAAAGCATAATCGAAAGTGAATTTTATTTACAACAAATAATTACGCCGCTTATATAGGCCGCAGGCGCAGAACTTTCTAGAACCTTCCAGAAGCGTTTTTTTTACGCACTTATGATACTTTTCAATTTCCGTGAATATCTCGTCCAATTTTGGTTTTAAGTAAATAATGGTTGTAACTAAATTTATTGTAAATTGAATTCTCTTTCGATTATATTCTATATTTCTTTTGAATAAAACATTGTAAAGAAGATAAAAACGGTTTTATATGAAAAAATATCAATATTGTTAAAATCTGAAACTTTAGGGCCTTTGGGGGCCATCTTAATATTGTCTGATTGAGCTGAAATTTTAAACAGAGCATTTTTACATGGATTAGAACAACGTCCGTGGTTGGGAGATGAAAAATATTTCATTTCAGAAAATCACATACAACTAAGGGCCACCCTATTACACATAGACACATAAGATTAAGAGATACAGATAAGATTAAGGACTTAAGGAGTAAAAATGACAGATTTTTCTAATTTTTTATTTGTGAAAAGAAACAAAAATAACTGTTTCATATAAATTATTTAAAAAAAAAAGTTTTTTCATATAAATTTTTTATTTCTTATGATGATTTTGGAAGTAACTTTTAAAGAAACAGAGAGCATTTAAGGATTCTTCAGCTATATTGGATCTCAAATTTGTAAGAAATAAGCCAGCAGCAGAAAATGATCTTTCAGATTCAACAGTTGGATGTGGTTTGTCATATTTATTCATTTTTAAATTATCTTGAATAAATCCACTTTTGGCAATAGAATATTGAAACTAAATCCATCCACACAGACAAGTTTTGAAATTTCTTCCTCAATAGATTTCTCGGTGATAAAACCATCGAAAGTTGTTTTTACTTTTATTTGGATGATTTTCTGTCTTCTTAACAGCAATTTTACGAATTGCTCTTAAATGAACGACCATTCCAGTGGTTGAACCTCCACCACAGTTAATAACATTTTCACATTTAGTGCATTCTGCTTCATCTTTAATCTTCCTTTCAAAATACTTCCAAACCTTTGATTTTATTGATATTTTCGTAATAATCTGAAAAAAAGGGCAAAAGAAACTTTTAAAAAGGTTTTTAATTGATGTTTTTCCTTCACTTAACAACAACCTGCAACCATCAATCAGTTATAAATAGACTAAAGAAGTGTGGTTAATAATACTGAAAAACCGGTATTGAAAGCCCTGAAATGGGTATTTGAATTGAATTGAATTGAATAACCTTTATTAATAATAAAATAAATACAGTAGTCTTTTTACAATTTACAATTTTTACAATGACATAAATAATTGTGAAGCTCGACTATTTTTTTTGGCCCTTAACAATATCGGTTTTAATACCGGTATTTGAATACCGGTTTTCATCCCTACTTACTGCTCTGTCGGCTCGAAGTATGTTATAGTTGTCACTTTGTATTTCTTTATTGTCAGTACAAAATTAAATTTTCACAGTTCGCCTGGCAGTCTTTTAGTTTGGTTTCCGTTAGGCATACAAAATCTGTTCGTGTTTCTTGCACGAGTCGCTTCAGGTATGTGACTGTCCAGAGGAATGGTTTGGTTTCAGGCCCTGAATGTTGGCTCGGATTAATTTTTATTTATTTTTTTTCGTTTTTCCCTTTATGTAGTTCAGATTCGTTTTCTAATGGTGGTGCATGTTTCGTTGACCTGTGATCCTCCGAGAATTTTCCTTTCTTTGTCTCTTTCGATACTTGTCCCGATATCGCATGTAATTTCTCTCTGCATGCATCCTGTACGACTCTCGGATACCCATATTGGATCCCTGTGTCGGATCCCCGTATCGGATCCCCATACCGGTCTCGGAAAAGACCTCCGGGCAGTAAAGGGTTAATAGCTTATTAAATATATAACATCATTACGTTTATTTTTTTACATAATATTTATTATAAATATAATATATATTATTTCTATTTTCTGTATCCTCAAGAGCAAAATTAATGGCTCTGAATTCCTACTTCTTAATGAAGGGTGCATTTGTGTATATTCCTTTGATTCCTAATATATACACAGACCACCCAGGACTTTAATATCAAAATATTGATATGGATTCAGTAAAGGAATTTTACAAATTATAATTCAGTCTTTGTTGGAATAAGACCCAAATTCTGCATGAAATTGAAGGAATGTCTATGCAAATGGTGCCTCAACATTATCTCAGTCAAATTTTATGAAAGTGCACTCGAACATTCTACTGTATATGGTTTTGTTGTTGAATGCGTGTGAAGTTCACAATCGGGTATTTTTTAAATACATTCATCAGTATTCTCTAGGAGAAATATCGAAGCAAAGCTTTAAATGTTGATGAAGCCAATATTTTACTCTGTTAAATATTAGGTACAATTAACTTGCTGATGAACTTTAGTAATACGTTTTTCTACTTCCAAGAATGAAATATGGCTCCAAATGTCACTATTTCGCATGAGGTAAAGCGCACTATAATAATAATAATAATATAGAAAAAAGGCTACAGTCAATTGGAAATTAGTGAAAAACAGAGGTTTTCCAAAGAGGCTTTCAAGACCTAATCAAGACATACAATGAAACTAGAACAACTGATGATATGAGTAGGTTGAGGACCATCAAAGCTATTACACTCTAATATTGGAAATAAGAGAACTTTAGAAAACTACCTGGGTGAAAGTTCACTCATTTACAATGAGACAAACTGCGTTAGGAAAGGATGAAAGAGTTCGTTGTCGTACGTTTTAGTGAAGGTTTATCTCTTATCTTCGTTTCCTTTACTATTAAAAGTCAGTTTTACTACTATGCTCTCTTTTAACCTTTTCTCTTCTTTAAACTTCACTTTAAATCTTGAAACATGAAACAGGCCCACGGACGAAACACAGATGATTTTGTGGTATTTCCCGAAATGACCACCAAAGGACGTGACCAAGGCCTATAAAATGCGATTTCTTTCCCAAATCACTCTCACTTGCCATTTTCTCGTTTTGGTCGTTACGTCTCTCTCTCTTAGCGCCTTCGTCAGTAACACCACTCGTCACGCCACCCGCTGTTCCTTCAAGGCTCCGGTCGAGCATACACGAAGTCTATCATCAAGTAAGGCCCTCTCAAATTTCATCCCGCAAGAAGCAACATCACTGCTGCAGAAATTTCCGTTGGCCCCCTTTTCAACAAGTCTCTACCAGCCCTCAACACTCATCCTCTCGCCGGTAGGGCCAGTCCGCTTGCAGAAGCAATCCTTCGAAGCCCAGGTCCGTAAACCTTCTAGTAGGCTACAAGCCACAAGCCTACCCTTGCCTTCGTGTTAAGCAATTCCCGCTTAGCCTACATAGTGTAACCGCAGCCTAGCGAAGAGGCTATACCCAAAAGTGTACGCACACAGCGGGCAAACTAACTCTCTCATTACGACTGCGGTAGGTCTGTACAATTATTTTACCATATTCAGTTATCTTACTCTATTTGTATCCGCTTCTTTATTTGCTCATTTATGTATTTCATTTTTACTTGCCTAATCCATTTAGTGTACCATACCCTACTTTCATTGTCTCAGTTATTATTGGTTTAATTACTTATTCTGTGTTCACTGCTGCATATCTCATTAGCCTACCAAAATCAGTGTACTTACTTAATGATTATACTTACTTAACTTGTACTTACTTAACGATTAGACTGTATAACCATTTCTTATTGCTAATAATCAGTCATCTGTAATATAGTATAAATACCGTTATAGAATTGTTAATCACTATAAATACCGTTACAGAAGTGTTAATCACTGTGAACAAATAATTTATTTAGTTTTCTAATTAAACACAAAACAACAAAGTAATTTCCCTCTCCTTATTAAATATTGTTTGTTTGGGCTGTATTTCCAAACTGGTGACCCCTAATTATTCATTTCAATATAATTCATTAATTATAGTAAGCCTATTTTCATGGTCACATCAAATTGGTGATCCGTAGGCCACCATATAAGTATTTTAAGTGCACGTATAGTTTAAGAAAAAAGTTCGCATAGAAACATAATATTTCTAAAATTATAAAAAATTACTATATAATTGGCAATGATTGGGTTTTATTTTCGAAACTTTATTACTGTCAACAAAAATAATAAAATCTCCGAAGAGAAACAGAATATATATATTCGTAATTTTCTATGCTTTTTACAAATTTTGTTACTTACTTAGCCATCTTTTTTTCGAAACTGTACATATTAAATACCCTGAAATTGTACAAGAAATATTTTACTCCCACTCAACCTCATTCCCATTTCATTCTCCGCCCAAGAGTGAGAAAGTGAGAAAATGAGAATTTAAAACGAGGCATTTTCAAATCGGTCTCTTCCAAATTCATGTCATTCTCATTCTCATCCACGATTTTTCCACTTTGGTCCGGGTTAGGTTAACTTGGGTTAGGTTAGGTTTGTTTAGGTTAGGTTAGGTTACGTTAAATTAAGTTAAGTTAGGAAATATTAACCATTCCCATTCGGCGCCGTTTCCTCGAGTAAGAATCGAGTGACATTGTTTCCCTAAGTCACCAAACGCTTTTTCTCAAATATGGATTTTTCACTTTTGTGCATTCTCACTTTACTTGTGGACTGCGAAGACATTAAATGGGAAGTAATCCAAAAAATTTGTGAGTATATATATATATAATAGGCTGATTCAAAAATTGACTGAAAAAAAAATTTTGGAATTGTTTTTCGGGCCACCCTCTGATTATGTTTAATTTGGTGAAAAAGTAATGCATGCAAATTTTGAATTAAAAAAATTAATTTTTAGGGGTCGCTACCATAAGTTGAAAATCAGACACAAAATAAGAAATATATGCTGTTTCCACACCACCCTTGAGGTAAAGCATATGGCGCGTTACCTTTTTTTTTTAAGTAGAAGTTCCCCGGTAGGAGATACTGTTTCTGTTCTTCATCATTTGTGATTAGTTTGTTGTATTCATCGACTAATCTAACTCCTCTTTCTGCATTGTCATTAACAACTTGAATTTTTCTTATGACTTGTTTTACGTTGTTGTAGCAGTCATCTTCATTCCACTCTTCAGAGTTCTTATTAAAAAACGTTGATGGTAAACCAAGTCTATTAAAAAATTCTTTTGTTTTCAATAACTTCAGGGTCAATAACCGCTTTTTCTCTGGATTTGGTTCGGCGCCGTTTTGCAATGCTTGCTTCATTCGGTTTTTAGTTTGGTGTAGCACGCCATCATCAAAGAAAGCAAATGCTATTAACTCCTCTGAAAGATACCATAAATGATTCATCATTTTCTTCAGGGCAACAGTAGCAATGCGTTTTTTAGTTTGTACAGTTGCAGTTTCTTCAACATCTCTAAATCGAGACGAGGAGCGAGAACTGAAACTGACGTTGTAAACCAGGATTTAACATATATGTGTACAGCAAAGAGGCAGATATCTCTAAGGTCTTTTTCTTCTCTGGGTGTTAATTTAAATTGTGTTTTAAACAACCAAATTTTCATGGCATAAATGACTTTTGCCATCCATCTTGCTCGGTGAACGCCAGCTGGTCTTCTGAATGAAACTCCTCTCTTTGGTACGTACTCCACCAAGAAAATGATTGTCAATTCCAGCAATTCTTTGTAATCGTCACGAGGTTGATGTTCTTCAAGTTGAGTGGTAGCAAACTCAATCACTTCTGCTTTTATATCAGTAATACTGGGTATGGTGATTGGATCATCTAATGCTGTTCTGTAGTTTTTTGTCTAATTTTGACCATTTCATTCTAAATCGTTTGAAAATTGCAATATCAGGTCCTGATGATGCAGGCAATGAATGCGAAACAACAGCTTCTAACACTATTTCTAGTATGTGATGTCTGCAGGCCAGCCACAGCATACGTTTGTTTATTTTCTGTTCTTGAAGAACACAGGCACCATTTCTACGACCTGTATTCAATGCTGTGGTGTCAAAACACATGCATTTTATTTTGTCTGAAATATCCCAATCCAAACAAGCTTGGTGGACGGCATTTGCGGTTAATTCTCCTGTGCTTGCAGTGATTTTTGGAACACCAAGAAGTTGATCAATGCCATCTCCTGAAATCAGTATAGGGAGTCGTTGAACAACTTCTCGTCCTGTTATGTCTTCTATTAGTTTTCCGTCCCAATGAATGGTTAAAGGAACATCAGCTTTAAACTCTTTCTTTAAATTTTCTCCAAATTTTTTTCCGAAATTTTTCTCTTGCTCTTCTTGTAGATGAATAACTGACATTGAATTCTTCTGCATTTTTTCCAAGACCTTCAATCGTTGGTATCATCACTAATGATGCACTTCTATTGCTCATTTTTGTTACATCAAGGGCTGCAAGCAATGTATCATCAAGCAATTTTTGTTTCTTTCGTACAGTCTGTTTTGAGGTGGATGGTTCACTAGGATCAACCGTAAACTCTTCATCAGATGTTGTATTTTGTCTTTCAGCACCAGAACTGCTAGTTGAGTCATTGAGAACTATAGTTTCTTCAAATCTCGACATTTCTCTTGCTTTTCTTATGTTTAATTGTTCTTCCTTTTTCTTAGCATACTTTTCTTTCTTTGCAAACTCTATCAATCCCATCCATTTTTCCTTTTCACCCTTGTTCTCGCTGGAGTTTTAGAAATAGCTTATCTTCTTCAATATCAATTAGCTTCATAGCATCTGCATGTGCTATATCAAACAGGCTATCTAATTCTTGGTTCCATTTGGTTTGCTTATCTAATAGATTTTTTTATTGTTTCGCCTTATTCTCTTTATTTTTCTTTAATCCTTGCCATTCTTTGAACAGTTTCTCAGTTTTGTCAACAACGTGCGACTTCTTTCTAGTTGAAATTAGTGCTCCTCCCCCTACTGCCAACACATCATTTGCAGTAGACAAGTAGGCTTCTCGAATTGTTTGTTTTTTGTTTCTGTAAGCCATAAACAAAGCCATAGTTTCTCGCTTTGATGGAAGAACTGTTGTTTTAAGTGTATCTGATGGTTGTCCAATAAGCTAAATATTAGTAACTTTTCTTGTGTGCATAGCAGTACCCCTGCTAGAAGATGGCGGGGGTTCCATGACGAGAGTCGACAACAGAACCCCTTACACTCACGACAGTAAGACGACTACTGAATTATAGCTGTACAGACAGTACAGTGTACAAGTGCCGGTTGCCCTCAATATTCGGTCACAACACAGTGTAAATGGTTACAAGAGTGTTGTGTTTACTCAACACTGTTAGCTCTATGTGCATTAACGCACTTATCACACGGAACAGATATTATAAGAAAAACGTCACAGTTCAAAACTCAACTTCCTGAAACTAAACAGAAAAGTAATTGTTTAGATTACGGTAGCGACCCCTAAAATACATTAGAATCACCTGAAATTTTGTGTACATTATGTTTTTACCAAATTAAACATAATTAGAGGGTGGGCCGGAAAAAATCTAACAATCGATATTTTTGAATCACCCTAAATTATATATATATGAAGCCTCCACGTGTAAAAGTTTCATTGAAAAACCATTTCACCCATTAACGTCTTTATTTTTATCTCTGTGCAGGATTAAATGAAGGCAGTAAACAGGAACAGGAGTCTTCTCCAGATCAGAAGTAAGATTTAATTAATTGTTATGAGACATATTTGAGCAGAACACGATGCAGTTTTTTTATGCAGGAAGGAGGGGCCAAGGGCAATGCCCGCCCCCATACAAGAAGAAGAGAGCCAAAATAGAGGTACAGGGTTTTCGAGATGACTGGACAGTCTGCGTTTAAAAGATTGTAGGTAATAGACAGTTGGAAAGATGGATTGAGGAAGATTGTTCTAGAGTTCACCGGTTGAGTAGATGAAAAATTGAAAATACGGATTACCCCTTGCGTTACAGAGTTAGACAAAAAAGGAATGAGAATGTGTCGAAAGTCTGGTGCTGCGTGTTCTCCTTAAAGGAGGAGGCATGCAGTTAGACAGTTCAGAAGAACAGTGTCCGTTATAAAAGCGATAGTAAAGGGAGAGAGTGAAACAGCATTGCTGCGAAGGGAGAGGGCTTGAAAACAGTGAGTAAGAGGCGGGGAATTGATGAGACGAAAAGTCTTTCATTCCACCCGGTCAAGTACGGCTGCATGGATTGAGCTATCCCACACATGAGTAGCATACTCTACAGGGGCGGACGAGATCTCTATAGACAGACACCAACTGAGTGGGGATGAAGAAACTGGGAGGCGGTACTGCACAGCTAAACTCTTAGAAGTTATTTTGGAGGAAAGAGAGTATATGTGATCTTTCCAGGAAAGATTACGAGAAAAGGAAATGCCAAGAATGTTAAGAGAAGAGGAAGGATTGAGTTGTGTGTTGTTGAAGGTAAGGGATAGACATGTGGAAGATTGTGGCGAGTAACAGATGGACGAACTGAGATTTTGAGCCATTGAAAGACACAAAGTTTTCTCTGCCCCAATCAGATATAGCAGAAAGATCAGAGGCCAGGTATACCATAACCGCCCTCCGAGAATCATGGAGTGACTATTGAAAGGGACGCTTTGGCAACCGGTGGAAAAGTGAAGAGTGGAATCATCAGCACAGGAGTGGATAGGACAGGAAGTGCGACTTAATAGATCAGTGATAAATAAAGAAAGAGTGGGTGACATGACAGAACCCTAAGGAACACCACTGTTAACAGTTTCAGCTGAAGAACAGTGGCTATCTACAACCGCAGCTATAGATCGGCCAGAAAGGAAATTAGAGATGAAGGCACAGACAGAAGGATAGAAACCGAAGGAGAGCAATTTCGAAATTAAAGATTTGTGCCAGACTCTATCAAAAGCTTTTGATATGTCAAGCGCAATAACAAAAGTTTTACCGAAATCCCGACAGGAGGATAACCAAGAGTCAGAGAGATATGCAAGAAGATCGCCAGTAGAGTGTCCCTTGTAGAACCCATACTGACGAGCTGAAAGAAAATTGTGAGAAGAGAGGTGTTTAAAAGTCTTCCTATTAAAGATAAATTCAAAAACTTTAGCAAGGCAAGAAATTAAAGCAATTGGAGGACAGTTTGAGGGTTGAGAACGGTCACCCTTCTTTGTGACAGGCTGAATGAAAACGAACTTCCAGCAGGAAGAAAAATTACCAGATGAAAGATAAAGACGAAAGAGTTTGTTTAGGCAGGGTGTCTGCACAGAAGCACAGTTCTTAAGAACAGCAGGAGAAAACCGTCAAGACCGTAAGCCTTCGTAGAGATGAGCCTAGATAGGGCAGAGAGAACATCTTTGGAAGAGATTCTAATTTCAGACATAATTAAGTCAGAGAGAGGAGGAGGAGTTGGAGGAGGAGTTGGAGGAGCAGAGCCGGAATCGTCCATGGTTGAGGTGGAGGCGGAAGTTTGAGCGAAGAGTTCAGCTTTATCAGGAGAAAAGACGAAGGAGAGTGGAATAGAATGTATTCCACTTTGGATGTATGGTAGTCAGAGACTTTTGGATAGTCAGTAAATTATGAGTTTGAGCGAAGAGTTCAGCTTTGTGAGGAGAAGAGACGGCAAATGAGTCATCGGAATAGAAAAAGGGAGGGAAAGAAGATGAAGTGAAATTGTTGGAGAGGTTCTCAGGTAGATACCAGAAAGAGCAAGAACAATTAGAAGTGGATAGGTTTTCACATTTTTGTCGGAGGAAAGAAATTTTTGGCGAGTCGAAGAACAGATTTTACACGATTCCTGGTAGAAATATAAGCTGAGTGAAAGTCAAGAGTTGGATGGCGATAGTACCTTCTCAAGGACTCCTCTCTGTTGCAGGGTAGCATTAGAATAAATAAGTTAAACCAAGGTTTTTTGCATTAGTAGTAGGAATAGAATATGGAATGTACGCCTCCATACCCGAGAGAATCACCCCCGTGATGCCTTCAGCACATACCGAAGGCCCCGTCCAAGAAGCAGTAATCATTCTGTGGGAAATCAGAGAATTACTGCGTAAGGGCCTCCCAATCAGCAGTGCCAAAGTGCCAAAGGTGTCTCCTCTTGGGAGGATCCAAAGGCCGAATTGGAGCGATAGGACAGGAAACAGATATAAGATTGTAATCGGAGGAGCCCAACGGAGAAAAAAGTTTCACAGAGTAAGATGAGAGTTAAGAAATAAGTCCACAATGTTGGGCCTATCTCCAAGGTAATCGGGAATACGAGTATGGTGCTATGCAATCTGCTCTAGGTCATTTAGGATAGAAAAGTTGTAAGCTAGGTCACCAGGGATGTTAGTCAAATTAGAGGAAAGCCAAAAGTGGTGGTGAGCAAACATTGACATCTCCTAAAATAGAGATTTCAGCAAATGGAGAATGTGATAGAATGTATGATAATAAAACCCACTCTAATAGACAGAGTTTATTTCCACAACAGTTTCGATACCCACTGGCATCCTCTTCGGGTGGATACAGAAAACGATTCGGTTTTCTGTATCCACCCGAAGAGGATGCCAGTGGGCATCGAAACTGTTGTGGAAATAAACTCTGTCTATTAGAGTGGGGTTTTATTATCATATTTTGACCTTCACGTAGAAAAAAGTGTTTTTTTTGGGATAGAATGTATTCCACTTTGGAAATGAGGTAGTCAACAAATTTTGGATAGTCAGTAGAATTAGGAGAAAGGTAGACAGGACAGATGTATTTAGCAGGGCTGTGGAGTCGGTGATAAAATTTGCCGACTCCAACTCCGACTCCGACTCCAAAAATTTTAACATTCCGACTCCGACTCCGCCTCCAGAAATCTGACTTGTATAATTACGACTCCGACTCCGACTCCGACTCCGATGGAATGTTAAGGCCAAATTGATTACGATTAGCTTTATTAGGCCAATGGAGATTCATAAACAAGGCATTTCGTCACCACCACATGACTCATCAGTTACTTAGTGGCTGTAACTATGCCTTAATGGCTTTTTTTCTCTTTATTCAAAAATTACAATAAATCCCAAAATACAAACTGATTGAAGCTTAAACAAAATAAGATTATTATTGGTTTAGCAAATTAATAAGATGTTTTTGTATTATTATAAACATCCGTAATACGTAATATTTTCCATCAGCAGTGAGTGAAAAATATTCAAAAACAGCAGATTTATACTTTTGATGTGACATTACGCTGTTATCATTACTTATCAAATTGAAATCTAAAAATCTGAAAAAGAAGATTTAGGGTTGCTAGTACAAAATTTTTAAATTTCCTTTTATTAATTATGTTAATTAATTAATTATAATCCTTATTAATTATAAGCAACTATATTTATTTATTATTTATATTTATATATTTATATATTATATATTATATATTATTTATATATTATATTATATATTAAAACATTAGGTTAAATCTATTTTATTCATAAAATTGAGCTAGGCCTAGGCTGCTATGGTTATAGTTGAAGGATTTGCACCGACTCCGACTCCATCCAACTATGCACTTCCGACTCCGACTCCGACTCCACAGCCCTGGTATTTAGTCTGAGATTGGCCTCGTATAGAATTCGGAAGATTCGAGTTCGGGAATACGAGAACAAGTTAGATCATTGCGGACATATACGCATCATCCACCTTTGGAGTGAAAATGAGTATAGATAAAATAAGAGAGTATAAAAAGGAGTTGCTGTCAGCGGGGCTGTGGAGTCGGAGTCGGAGTCAGGAGTCGGAGTCGTGGAGTCGGTCAATTTTGAGTGGAGTCGGAGTCGGAGTCGGAAGTGCATAGTTGGATGGAGTCGGAGTCGGAGTCGGTGCAAATCCTTCAATTATAACCATAGCAGCCTAGGCCTAGGCCTAGCTCAATTTTATGAATAAAATAGATTTAACCTAATGTTTTAATATATAATATAATATATAAATAATATATAATATATAATATATAAATATATAAATATAAATAATATATAAATATAGTTGCTTATAATTAATAAGGATTATAATTAATTAATTAACATAATTAATAATAAAGAAATTTAAAAATTTTGTACTAGCAACCCTAAATCTTTTTCAGATTTTTAGATTTCAATTTGATAATTTTGATAAGCATCACTGAAAGAAGATTTAATGGAAGCGATCCTTTTTTTAAAAACAAATTCAGTTTAGGTTAGTACATTTTGTTACGGATGTTTATAATAATACAAAACATCTTATTAATTTGCTAAACCAATAATAATCTTATTTTGTTTAAGCTTCAATCAGTTTGCATTTTGGGATTTATTGTAATTTTTTAATAAAGAGAAAAAAAGCCATTAAGGCATAGTTATAGCCACTAAGTACCCTGATGAGTCATGTGGTGGTGACGAAATGCCTTGTTTATGAATCTCCATTGGCCTAATAAAACTAATCGTAATCAATTTGGCCTTAACATTCCATCGGAGTCGGAGTCGGAGTCCTAATTATGCAAGTCAGATTTCTGGAGTCGGAGTCGGAGTCGGAGTGTTAAAATTTTTGGAGTCGGAGTCGGAGTTGGAGTCGGAAAATTTTATCACCGACTCCACAGCCCTGGCTGTCAGTTGTTCCAGACACCTGAGTTTCATTGAGAAAGGGAAGGTGAGGTGGTTTTAGCAGAGTTGAGGTGGTGTTCAACATATTGAAAATTTGAATAAAGGCCACGAACGTTGCAGAAATTTCTGAAAAGTGAATCAGGCAGAGGCCCAGAGCATCTCGAATGGGCGATACCAGATCCAACCTCGCTGCCCAGGTCTGCGTTCCAGGTATCGGCAGCAAGTTTGAAAAGATTATGTAGTGTGTAAGATGCATGTATATGTAGTGAAGAAAAGGGAGGGAACAGTGTGTTTGAGAACATGCTAGACTGCTCACAGGTAGATGGGACACGAAAAAAGATCACCTAAAGAAGAGAGTGACAGGAGAAACGCGAGTTCTAGCACTCCCTATCTTCTGTCTAACGTTCAACCGGAGTACTTTCCTGGTCGATTGGTGTCTTCAATCTCCTCCTTAGAGCTTACTCTAAAGCACATTTCAAATTAGTTTTGTTTTAATTTCCTGTAGTGGTCTAAGTTTCTTATCAAATAGTGTAACATCCCCTCCACCATACGTTAATTCTTAAACACCAGTTTCAGCATCTTTCAATGTCAGTACAATTTTAACGTTTTTCAGAGCCGTTACAAGATGTGTGATTCCTCAATCAACACTGCCAAATTCTTCCGCTGAAGAAAAGATTTTGGGTAAGTAATCAAACGCAGAAAGAATTTTATATACATATATATATATATATAATATATATATATATATATATATACAGTATATACACACACAGGGTGGTGTATCTGGGCCATAACAAGTAACGCGGTACTATTCTCGATACATTGGCAAAAATGTATCTCGTTACGATACTAGATATATGAATAATATATGTATTACGATACGATAAGATACGATACATATACAGTATATATATTATATATATATATATATATATATATATTATATATATATAATATATACCTTTCAACCTTTCAAATGTTCCGCGCGATGATTCCTCATTTCGCGAAAGTCAAACTTGTCGCCCCCTCCTCTCGAGTTGGCCTGGTGAAGTAGTGAGTTGGTTCCTTGTACTCTCCACCTCACATAGCCAGGTACACCCGGCTCATCGGGAATTGTTCTGAGCCAGGCATCTAATCTTCTTCTGAAGATGTCCACTGCAACACCACTCGTGTCTCTTAGGTCTTTGGGCAGCTGATTAAACAGTTTTGGTCCTCTCAATACAAAACCATTTTTCTTTCAGGGTTAAGGATGTTCCCTGTCTAGCCTTTAATTTGGGAACACGACACAGTCTTCCTTTTCTACTTTCCACTGTTGTTTGGGGAGTTACATGGCTCAGAGTAAGATTAGGAACTAGTTTTTCTATTATTTTCCAAGTGTAAATAATGGTGTTTCTCTCTCTCCTCCTTTCTAGTGAATATACTGTAGGTTTAATTCGCGTAACCTTTCCCAGTAGTTTAGTTATTTGCACCCCTTGATCTTGGCTGTGAAGCTTCTCTGAGTCCCTTCTAGTTGTCTAATGTCTTCTTATTTATATGAGGATGTTAGGACCGAGCAGTATTCCACTTGGGTATGATCAGTGTTTTCAGAGAGGAATCATTATATTCCTCTCCCTTCGTTTAAACATTTTCAGTATCTGCCCAGTTACTCTCTTTGCTCTGTTTACTGCTATCTTATTTTGTGTTACAAATTGCGCATCATCAGTCATTACAACCCCTAAATCTTTTGCTTTAGAATTTCTCTGAATTTTCTCTGTCCATCTGGGATATAATATTCCATGGATTTTAGGTCCTCTCTTTTTCCGTACCGTAACAGCTGAAATTTCTCAGTGTTAAACTTCATATTGTTGTCTTCCATCCACTTGCAGATTCGGTTCATGTCTGTTTGTAGAGATCCTACTGTATATCTTCTGGGTTTCTTATTTTTCTACTGATCTTTGTGTCATCCGCGAAGGATGTTACTGTGCTGTCTCTGGTAACGTCTTCATCTATGTCAGTTAGCATGATTATGAAGAGTAGTACTGAGTACTGAACTGAGGACCTCTGATTCTGATGAAGATGCTCCTTGTACTGTAACGACTTGCCGCCGCTCACTAAGGAAATTATATATCCATTTCCTTACTTTTCCTGTTATTCCCATATATTTCAGTTTATGTATTATGATTCCATGGTCACACTTGTCGAACGCTTTGGCAAAGTCTGTATATATTACATCATAGTTTTCATTACTTTCCAATGCATCAATAATGTTGTGGTAGTGTTCCATTAGTTGTGATAGGCATGATCTGCCTGACCGAAACCCATGTTGGTTATCATTTAATTTTTTCTGAGTTTCCAAACAGTCATAGATTTTCTGTCTAACTATTCTTTCAAATATTTTAGTGAGATGAGATGTAAGCGACACCGGCCTATAGTTTTTGGCCTCGGATCGATCTCCTCCTTTATATATTGGGACTATGTTCGCGCTCTTCAAGGATGCCCGGTATTTCTCCTGTGTCTAGCGATCGTCTCCATATCCAATATAGGGGCTCAGCGATTGCATTCTTGCAGTTTTTAATCAGTGTGGCCGCCCATTTATCCGGTCCTGCCGCTGAGTGTGTTTTTAGTTTCCCTATGGCTTGTGTAATATCATCCGTCGTAAAGTGGAAGTCCTTTGTACTTTCCCCTTGTAGTTCTTCTTCAAAGAACGTGTTTGTGTTGCATATGTTAACCTTTATCGCCTCTATAGCGTCACTGTCTTCTTTTTCTGAATGCTTCTCAATTAGTTCCTATATGACGTCATCGATACTGTGCAGTTTATCATTTAATATTTTTCTGATGTTGTTATCTTTACAGTTAATTAATTTTGCAAGTTTTGACTTCTTTTGTCTCTCGAACCTGATTTCTCCTTTGTTGTATTTTTGGGACAGGTCTTTCCACAATTTTCAGCGTCTTCTCCTGTAAGGTCGTTAGCATCTCTTCCGTTGTCTTGGCTTCGAAGATGGATTCCCAATCTATTACTTCCATCCTGGATGCAACATCTTCCCAGTTTATAGCTTTGGAGTGAAAATTAAAAATTTTGAATTTGCTTCTTTCTGTTGTTCATGTTCTTTCCTTTTTTGTTGCTTTTATATTGGTTATTTCAATAATGTTGTGATCTGATATTATAGTTGGGGATATTTCTACATTATCAATTAGATTGCTGTTGTTTGTGAACACCAAATCTAGGCAGTTGTTTTTTCTTGTGTTTTCTGTTATTTCTTGTATTAACATAAATTCATCAGCCAGTGTTAGTGTTAGTAACATTTTTACCTGCTCCTGGTTTTCCCGTGGTCCCCCTTGTCCTGGTATATACATATATTTTTCCCTATCCTTTTATATTTCATGAATGGAAAATTAAAATCACCACAGTGAAAAATATTTGGGGTTGGAGAGAGTAGATCTTTTACCCAGTTTCATACCTCTGTAATGGAATCTGAAAATTTTGAGGTTGGCGTGTTTAGGGGTCTGTACATTACAATTAGCACCATATTTAATTTTTCAACTTTTGCTGCTACACATTCTATGTAGCTGTTTGAGGTACTTATAGTCATTTCTGCCATATGCCTTTCGCGTGTGTAAATAGCACATCCTCTTTTACGTCTCACCTTTCTGTCGGCTCGGAGTATGTTATAGTTGTCAATTTGTATTTCTTTTTGGTCAATACTGGACTCACAATTTTCACAGTTCGCCTGGCAGTCCTTTAGATGAATTTCCGTGAGGCATGCAAAGTTTGCTCAGGCTTCTTGCATGAGTCCTTTCAGGTATAAAACTTTGTTCGGGGAATGATTTGATTTAAGGCCCTGAATGTTGATAGGGTTATTTTTATTTTTTCTCTATCATTTTCACATACATTCGATAAGTCCCAATAACGCATGAAGTGGCTTTGTGCGTGCCTTCTGTCTGGCTCTCGGATTCCTATATTTGTCAGCTGACTTTGTATTTGTTGGATGGTATTTAGCGGTGAATTGTGTTGGCTGTCCAAAAAATTGGTAGCCCTCTTTGATGTTCTTTTTTTCTGTTCACCGGTTGCGTTCCTTTGAGGGTGGTGGTAACGGCATAAGGTATAATGTATAATGTATAATAGGGCGGAGCGTTTTTACACTTTTTTCGATTTTCGTTTTGTAATAGCGCGGAAAAGTGGCTCTTCCACGTCAAAAGTGAGTGTGTAAAATCTCAGAGATCTGCAATAATATCTCCTGCCTCCTCACGCGCGTTGAAAATCCAAAAAATGCGCCAAAATACACATTTTCTCAATATTTTCTTATAGTTTTAATTTTCATCCTACGTTCTTGTAATAGCCAGGAAAAGTATCCTAAACGTTTATTTTAGACTAGTTTTAAGTATTTTTGTCCTGCGATAATTGCCTCCGCAAACGTTCCAAAATATGGGAAAATTTACATAAATAGCGTATTTTATAATGACGCTATTATGGTCAACTTCGGCCCTACACAGTTTATTCGTTAATTATGTATTAAGTAATGCAATTAACAATTCATTATATCATATTTTAGTAATTTAAGAAGTTTATATATTTGAGCAATTAAATAATTTAGGTCCACCAATGCAGTTTACTTTGCATATGCTTCGTTTATTTTTGATGACTTATTATGTAATATGCATGCAGCTCCTCGCTTATTTCGTCAATATTGAATGTACTATATTGACAAAATAACCCAGAACTCACCACGTGGAGGTGGCTGCATTTCGAGTTCCTCCCTGCCCGACCCAACCACCCTACCATTATCGGCTTAATTAAGCTAGTTACACACTGTAGTCACTTTTTGTTTCCATTCTTGGCATTTTCTTTCTGGATTCTAATCTTGCTCTGATAAATCCATCCCTTGCCTCTGAACCGCATACTGCAGCTGAAGCCTCTGTTACCAGCTTTATATGCCGTTCAACCGCTTGGGTGTGGCAAGGAAAGCGTGGGATGAAATCAGGTACATCTCCTGATGAAATACAGTATAGTTCAGGATGTCGGAGCGTGATAGAACTTTTGTCAGAGGAGGCTCTGACAGCTCACAAGTTTGCCAGTTAATCATGTTGTAGTACTCACTGCACTGAAAGTTCAACGTGGGCAATTTAAACACTCTCACTGCGGCTGACTCAGAATCTCTTGCTTTAAGGATTCTCCTCCATCCTAATTCTCTGATATATTTTGCTTCATCGTGAATCATACTAAGGAGAACTTTCTCAGGATGAGAAAAATAGGAATTTCTCTGAATAACACGATCAACTATTTCTATACATAGTCAGGTTCACTATGTATTTTTGTTCGAATTTTATGGAGATTAGCAAACCAGTACATTTTTGAGAAGCTTATGGCATCAGGAATATGAAAAGTAATGTTTACATTTGCGCAGATGCCTGCTTGGCGGCCATTTTGGCGGCAGTTGCAACAGTGTTTATAAATCCTGATGGTTCAATAATTTTGCAGTATTTTTGCAGTAGTGTTGCAATATTTAATTTTATACTGTAAAAATTTATGTTAACACAACTAGTACACAATTATCTTGGTGCTCGTTAATATAGTGGTGGCTCTCTTTCTTTTCAGTGCCTGAGTCATCATGAGTGAAGACCCGGGAACCAGCAAGTTCAGTTCGGTCAAGTCGTCCTTGGACACAGTAGACTGGAAGCAGTGCATTCTTTGTCAGGAGTCCACTGCCAGCAAAGGAACACTTGTTGAATATCCCAGAACAGAATCATACCAGAAACTACTCGATGTAGTGGAAGAAAGAGCCAGCTTATAGGATGGAAAATATGTTGACATCCAAAGACGCCTCAAAGACTTTACCAAAGAAATATTGATTGAAAGGAAACCCATGTGGCATCGCAGTTGTTATTCTGATGCCACAAATCAAATATCCATACAGCGAGCGAGAGACCGCTTGCAGCATGCCATGTCTACAGGAACCTATGCTGTGAAAAAACGTGGGCATAAAAGAACAAGCTCTGAAATGGAGCAATCAGCAACCCCAGGCACCTCAGCACCTTTCACTAGATCTGCGACAGAACCGTTGACAAGGGATCACTGCTTCTTATGTCAAGAAGATGATGACCAGCGTCTCTTCACCGTACGAACTGAAAACGCGGGGAAGGCACTTAGACGAGCTGTGGATATTTCCCAAGATCCAGTATTGATGACAAGACTAAGCAATGCACTCTCACCAAGTGATGCCCATGCGATAGATGTAAGATACCACAAACCATGCTGGACACGATATGTGTTCCATGTCCTGAGGGATGATGCCAGCAACCGGGCCAAGTCTACAAAGACAGACCTACCAATGCAAGTACCATGCTTGATTGAGCTGATCAATCTCATTGAATATCAAACCCAAAATAAGGCTCATCTACCCATGGATGCCATCGAAAAAACCTACATATCTATGCTTGGTGGTAGTGATGAGGCACAGAAGCACACTCCGACACTGACACGACAGTGGCTAAAGGACAAAATTCTTGCAGAGTTACCAAGTGTGAAGTCAGTGAGGCAGAAAGACAGAAGAAAACCATCTGTTCTTTACTGTCCTGAAGCCTGCGAAGAAGATATGGTCTACACTTCCTTGATGCAAGATGCCACAAGTGAAATGGACAAGACAATGATGATATACAAGACAGCTAAGCTAATACGCAACAGCATTGCCAATTTCGCTGAGGAGAAGGAAACACACAAATTACAGTATCCAGCACAAGAGAGGATGTCCCGACCGAGCTGTACAGCCTTATACGGTGGATTTTGGTGGGATCTGAGGAGGAGCTGCAAACGGAGATGAGGAGCAGGACAGTTGACAGGTCAGCATTGACCATAAGTCAGAATATCATGTATGCTTTCAAGACCAGGAGACAAGTGCACCACGTGCCCAAGAAAGCCACTGACACATTTCGGACACCACACACACGAGAAAACCCACAGGTTGTAGGGTTGGCACTCACTGTACATCATGACACCAGGAACAAGGCGCTGATGGACCTCCTCCATGTACAGAACTACTGCGTATCACACAGCCGTGCCTTGCTCCTAGAAACAGCAATTGCCAATGCTGTTGTGGAAAACAAAAACAATTTGATGGATTGTATGTACCACCTTTCCTCAAGAAAGGTACATTTGTCTTCTTCGCTGTTGATAATACAGATTTTGCAGAGGACACTGTAGATGGCAAAGGCACCACACATGGCACAATCACCGCAGTGTATCAGAAGGCAGATGCGCCTGGAGAATCAATCGCACCCAATTTGGAAGTTAGTGAGGCAAAAAACCTGTCGGTTGTCCCTTATCATGTACCCATCGAGCCTTGCAGTAAACCAAAACCTGGGCCAGTCAAGAGAGCAAAGGAATTCAAGGCGTGTTCCACAGGTGTTGCTGAATCCTATGAACTAACCAATCTTGGTTGGATGATTGCATCTGCTTTGTCTAGATCAACCGACAGTGAATCACAAAGCAGTATCCCAGGCTGGGCAGGCTACAAATCACTTGTGTCATCTAGTCAGTCACTGACTCAAGTCGGTGCCTTGCCTCTACTTCCAGAGGTCGCACATGAGTGGTCTACCATGCTGACTGTGATGTTGCAAGCGTCTCAGTTGAAGAGCTTGGCAGTTGGTGAAAACCACCCAACTGTCATAACCTTTGACATGGCCCTGTACGAGAAGGCAGTACAGTTGCTAGATGCAAGACCTAACTTGAAAAGAGAAGTTGTTCCGAGACTTGGGGAGCTGCATGCTGTGATGGCTGCACTGAGGGCACTCGGAGCCTCAATAGAAAATTCTGGCATAGATGATGCATGGATTGAGGCAGATGTATATGGGCCTGCTACAACGAGACAGATCCTCAAGTGCGGCCACTACAAGAGAGCACTCCGTGCACACATCCACACTTACATGGCTCTGTATGAACTTGCTCTAGAACAGTTCTTCACAGAGATGCCACAACTAAAAGAAATCTGCTCGAAACCAGCAAATGAATTGCAGGAAGCCTGCACAAACACAGCTTCTGGGACAAGTGATGGAGCAGAATGCATCAGAATTGCTAACACTCACCTGCTTCAAGTCTTGACCAACGAAGATGTCATTCAACAGCTGAAGAAGAGGGAAGCTCAGAAATCATCTATCGCTATGTTCAAGTCATTGATGAATTACCTCCACCGGGTTGAAACCATCTTGTTCTTTGTTGAAGCATCCAGAAATGCTGATCTCGTTCTCCATCTGGAGGCTGGAGAAGCACTCAGCAAGCTGTATTTCGCAGTGGATCGAATAAAATACAAACGCCTCTGGCCAAGGTACATCGCCGACATGCACGAAATGAAGACAAGCCATCCAGCAACATGGCTAGAACTTCAAGATGGAAACATATCTGTCACCAAGAGTGAGATTCCGTTCGTCACAATAGGTGCAAACCATGCCTGCGAACATCTAAACAAGATGATGAAGGTTCATTCTGGCCTAATTGGCATTTCCAATAATGCGAATGCTAGGCAGCGGTTCTTCTTGGCTTCTCCAGAGATGTCGTGTCTCTCAACAGATGTTAAAGGACAGTTCGGGCTTCAAGTAAACATGCCAGAGGAACACCATGATGTACGACCCAGTGCTATCAGGAAAGAACATGAAGCTGTTGACAAAATCAAGGCTGCAATACTGAGCCACTGGAATCCCTTTGCTGTTGAAGGTGATCAGCTATACAATTTCATCACACATGCATATGTACGACAAGAGTATGTTCCACAAATCTTGAACATTGATGACATCGGACAGAAGCTTTATGAAGATTATGTCACTGAACGTATCAATGGAGATGTTAGTCTCTGGGCACCAGTCAAAAAGCAGAACAACAAGATATACATGTCTGGCAGCAAGAAACAAACTTTCAAGTTCCGTGACCAGACAGTTGACCTAAAAGAGACCAAAGATCTCTATGGTTGGCTGATGGTTCTCACCAGGTCGATCAGGGACATCGATCAGAAGAATACAGTTGGCAAATATGAGTTCAGATTGACTCCAAGAGCACTATTTGCACCAGAATGCTCAATACTGCCATGCACTGACAAGTCAAAGCTGATACACAGCCTTGAGAAGCTGGCAAAAACAGATGAAACCCAGGAACAGACAGAAGCTCTAGCGGCCAAAGAGCAGGATGATGACAGAGGTCCTGTATCATCATCTCCATCGTCGTCATCAAATCAAAAGATCGCCATTCTTGATGGAATGGTGCTTGTCCAGAAGATGACAAAGAAATCAGGGACAATCAGCACAGTCAAAGATCTAGCCCATTGTTTCAATGACAGGCTCGTGAGCTTGACAGCAGGGTTCAGTGAGGTCATCCTAGTCTTCGATACATACAAACCTGACTCACTAAAGGAGGAAACTAGAGAGAGACGACGACAAGGAAAAGCTCCTATACAGTATCAGGTTGCGGATGATACGAACATCAAACACATCCTACTGGCACAGTTTCTATCGCACGAAAAAACGAAAGCAGATTTGACAGACTATCTCGCCAAAGCAACCCTTGATTACAACAAAAACTCACCTCAGTTAGTCATCACATCAGCATCAGGTCACACCAGAAGCAACAGAAACATGCACTTTGAAGACAACAATCACGAGGAGGCTGACACATTGATGATCTCCCTGGCAGCGGAGGCATCACAACGGTGTCCTGATGCACAGCTAGTATTCTTCACTCCTGATACTGAAGTCTTGGTTCTGGCTGTGGCACACTATGACAAGCTCTGCAAAAAGACATCTATTTTGATGGTATCAGGTACAATCGAAATAGAGCCAATCTGGAGAGTTTTGGGCAAAGAAAAGGCGCAAGCTTTACCTGTATTCCACGCATTCACTGGAGCAGCCAATGTTGGAAAATTCTCAGGAATAGGCAAAACAAAATGGTTTCAGCAGTATATGAAAGCTGACATGCACTTAGTCAGAGCACTGATGAAACTACCGGAGAAAGGTGACCTAACACAGGAGGTGAAAGACGTATTGACCAAATTTGTGTGCTGAAGCTACTGTTTTGTAAACACCTAGCTGAAAGCAACAACTTACCTCCTACACTCGGTGCACTTGAGGAACACATCCAGCGTGTGCGGTTACAAAGCCGAGTATGATGCCAAGCCAATGTTATGCAGCAACAGCCTTTTGACCTCCTGAAATTTGGTTACTATGAGGACAAAAGTGGCCAAATACTGCCAGTCACCACAAAGGTTCCTCCTGCCCCGCAAGCCATCATCAAGTTGGTCAGATGCCACTGCAAAACCAACTGCTCTACACAGAGATGTTCATGCAGAAGGAATAACTTGCCTTGCACAGAACTATGCTTGTGCGGCACAGAATGCGAAAACGATGCAGACTGTGATGTTGAATATGACACTGAGAGTGATGATGATGATGTGTAATGATGTCAAACTGAGATAGGGAATACGTCTATACGTATGCTGTTGTCACTACCAACAATTTCAGTGTGCATTTTTTCATGAAAATACAAACATAATTTCACAAACTTCTTTTCTTGGTTTTTGGTGTTCATAATCACTAATTTGACATAAGCTTTGGATTCCTTGGGCCTGGAAACATAGGATTAGCATTTAGAATGAAGTTTCTATGTCAATTACAAGCTGAGATATTCGGAAATTCTTATTTTATGGCGGCCATATTGAAAACCCAAAATGGCGGCTATGCAGGCATCTGCGCAAATGTAAACATTCATTTTCAGATTCCTGATGCCATAAGCTTTCCAAAAATGCACTGGTTTGCTAATCTCCATGAATTTTGAACGAAAGTGTTTTTATTGACATGTTTGGCTCCCTGTGTTGCTAAAGAATTTCTCTTGATATGAAACCAAATTGGAATATAAACTTTCATAATATAATCCACGATACACTTAAGGTTGTCTGAAGGTTCTTCAATTGAAACGTAGAGACGAAGTATGCGGTTAGCAGTTGTCACCCATCTGGAGTGTGCCATTTTGCCTGGTTTCCTTTGAGCTAAAGAGGGAGTACATTCACCTTTTGACACAGCATCAGAGATTTCTGCCAAATATTTCTGATCTGTGCTCAGATCATCTCTGTCAACTACAATTTCTTCCGCTTCAGCTGCTTCATACTCAACAACACGTCTCTTTTCACAATCAATTAACTCTTTTCCTATAGGCCCCGTAAAACTCTGAGGACCTGTTGTTTTACCATCAATGTCAGTCACTATGTGCCGCAAGGGAAGTTCATTAGTGTGAAGCAAGCAAATCAGCCAGTGGAGTGCTCTCTGAAAGTGCTCTTCAATACTTCTTATCACTCCTCCATTTGGTCCTGTATTAACTGCTGTCCCGTCACATCCAATGGCTTTAACTTCTGAAGTATCAATCTCATTTGAGTGAAAAAAATCCCAAAATGCAGAAGATATACTCTTTGCTGAGCCCGAAGCGAGAGTTACATGCCCAATATAATGCGAGTTTGGTTCTTGAGGCAAAGTGACATGTTCTTCTGTTATATTTTTTTGATAACCTTTACTGCCAACTTTTTCTTGCACTGCAGTTCTGTCCTTTCTTCCATCGAAATAGATACTCTCCATAGTTTCTTCTTCGTAATCTCTCTTTTGAATGATAGATCTCACTCTTTTTCTAGCTCTCCTTACTTTGCATCTGTCTATTACTGAACTTAAATCTTTTTCGTTTATAATTCCCACGTCTTCAAGAACAGCCGAAGCAATTATATCAGCAGACCTGTCTGACACACCAGTTTTGTCACAAGCTATAGCCAATGATGAGATTGTTCCATGATGAGATTGTTCCATGATGAGATTGTTCCATGATGAGATTGTTCCATCGATTTGATTCTCTGTGTCGGTTTATAATCAGAATCCGCTCCTTCTGTTTCACTTGATGTTGATGACAGTGTTTCAGTTGCTTGTACTTTACTGGTAGATGGTTTTGGTTCATACTGTTTCATTCTCTGTTGTCTTCTAGCAATAGTTGCTAGATCTTTACGAGTTTGTGAAACATCAAGAGAGCCTATTGCCAATTTTCTTGTTGTTCTCTGATCTTTAAGGAAGTCTTGTTCAATTGCTGGAACCTTGAGATGGTTTTCACATGAACACTTATCAAAACTTTCACATTTGCAAGCACTGATGTCAAATAATTTGTTTTCTGCCTCATTTTGAAATGTTTGTAATTTAATTTTGAATGAGTCACTATCTTGTTTCCTTTTTATTGACTTTAGAAGGTTTTGACATTTTTTCTGGTAATTTTTAATCATTTGAACGACACGGTTATGAGAAACAGTAGGAATAGAGGCTGTTTTCTACGAATCTTCTAGAGTTTTTGAGAGAACACCCAAAATTTCTGCAACTGTAGGCTCTTTCTTCGGTGTCTTCAGATTCAACCTTATTTGATGAAAATATTTCTTGACGTCCAGATTGGAAGGCACCTCTTGTCTAGATCGGCTGGAGCCCCGAATATAGGGCAACTTGAAGAAGTTCTTGTTGCTTGAGCTGGTACTGACATTGTGAAAAACAGTAATTAATATAAAAATTAAGAAATTACTCCTAAAACGTAAAATATTCTTGCATTCTGCAGAAGTTTTGTATATTACACCAACGTATTATTATGCACTAAAATATGCAGTATATGTCCACTTATGCGTGTTGTCGTGATCCAAAGATGTATTAACAGCAAGAGCAACACAATCCACATCCTACCCGAAACGTAGCTACCACAACACTACGGGGAAGAGAGAGCAAGAAGGCCTGGTAGAGTGTTGTGAGTCATGACTCATCAGTCATCACTCACTAACTCATTGCCGTATATGGCAATGACGAGCAACACACCATACCAGGCTGTGGGGAAGCTTCTAGAACGATGTGGGAGTACTACATGACGTACAAGGTGAATTTATTAGCGTATAGGCTGAATATGCAAAATACGTGATTTATGCGGATTTTTTCGTATTTTGGAACGTTTGCGGTAGCAGAAGATATTATCGCAGGAAAAATATTTAAAAATAGTCTAAAATAAACCGTTAGGATGCTTTTCCTCGCTATTACAAGAAGGTAGGATGAAAATTAAAACTATAAGAAAATATTGGAAAAATGTGTATTTTGGCGCATTTTTTGGATTTTCAACGCGCGTGCGGAGGCAGAAGATATTATTGCGGATCTCTGAGATTACACACTCACTTTTGACGTGGAAGAGCCACTTTTCCGCGCTATCCCAAAACGAAAATCGAAAAAAGTGTAAAAACGCTCCGCCCTATTGTATAGTATATATATATATATATATATATATATTATATATATATATATACATATATATATATATATATATATATATATATATACACAAGGTGTCTCAAAAGTCACTATCTATTTCGGTGACATTAGATGGTTTTTTTTTTAAATGCTATGCTGGCATAAAGATATGTACTTCTGGTGCAAATTTGTGTATTTAAAAAAAGTTAATTGGTTTATTTCGAATTTTGTGTAATTTATAAATTTATCTTGACATGCTTGAACAATTCCTCGAACCTCAACTTCTTACAGATGGCATTCTTGACACAGTAGTTTTTCAGCAGGATGGAGCACCGTGCCATTATGCAATAATTGTACGTGATTATCTTGACAGACGCTTCCCCGGTCGCTGGATTGGTCGTGGAGGAACACAACCATGGGCAGCACGTTCACCCGATTTAACACCATTAGATTTTTTCGCCTGGGGTTTCATTAAGTCTAAGGTGTACACTGGTAGAAGAATTAGTGATGTAGCCGAACTTCGAAATCGTATTACCGATGCAGTTCAGAAAATAACACCTCAAATGCTGGAAAGTGTGTTCCGGGAAACAACTTATCGCTTTGATGGTCGCCATGTGGAGACAGATAAATAAATAGCACTAATTCTTTGTGGCACTTACTTTGAAATAAATATATTTTTCATGTCTTAAACCAGTTTTTCGTAATTCCCATTATTTTTCAAAATAGATAGTGACTTTTGAGACACCCTGTATATATATATATATATATATATTATAATATATATATATATATATATATATATATATATATATATTATATATATATACATATATATATATATATATATTAGGGTGGCCCCTATTTTTCAACTTTTGCAATTACTTGCTCCCAACCCCTAATCATCTTCCAATATATAAAAAAGTGCTCTGTGCAAATTTTCAGCTCAATTGGGCTATATTAAGGTGGCCCCCAAAGGCCCTAAATTTTCAAAATTTACCGATAATTGGTATTTCTAATATAAAACCTTTATAATTCATTTGCAAAATTTGTTTGGGAAAATAATCACAAAGCATAATCGAAAGTGAATTTTATTTACAACAAATAATTACGCCGCTTATATAGGCCGCAGGCGCAGAACTTTCTAGAACCTTCCAGAAGCGGTTTTTTACGCACTTATGATACTTTTCAATTTCCGTGAATATCTCGTCCAATTTTGGTTTTAAGTAAATAATGGTTATAACTAAATTTATTTTAAATTGAATTCTCTTTCGATTATATTCTATATTTCTTTCGAATAAAATACTGTAAAGAAGATAAAAACGGTTTTATATGAAAAAATATCAATATTGTTAAAATCTGAAACTTTAGGGTTTTTGGGGGGCCATCTTAATATTGTCTGATTGAGCTGAAATTTTACACAGAGCATTTGTACATGGATTAGAACAACTGTGGAGGTTGGGAGATGAAAAATATTTCATTTCAGAAAACACATACAACTAAGGGCCACCCTAATATATATATATATATATTATACATTATAATATGTGTAATATATATATATATATATTATATATATATATTTAACTGCAATATCCACGCAGTATATTAATGTATAGAAACGACGTAAGTATAGAGGAGTGTTCTGCACACGAGGAAGAGAAATAACGAACAAATGAAAAATGAGGTGGCGATTTGCGAGGGTGCCCTCTCAAGGCATTGGTTTCTGCCCTATGTAGGAGAATTGCGACTTCTGACTGATCGAGGCCCGTAGTGTAGTGGTAGCATGTCTGACCGGCAATCGGAAGGTCCTGGGTTCGATTCCCGGGCGGTCACCTCATTTTTCATTTGTTCGTTATTTCTCTTCCTCGTGTGCAGAACACTCCTCTATACTTACGTCGTTTCTATACATTAATATACTGCGTGGATATTGCAGTTAAATATATATATATATACACTCCTCTATACTTACGTCGTTACTTTCGTGAAATAATTTTCATATATATATATATATATATTATACATTATAATATGTATATATATATATATATATATATATATATATATACACGGTATATATATATATATATATATATATATATATATCATATATGACATATTATGAAATAACTGAATTACTTTCTATTTTTATTGAATTTTACGAACAGTGACTTCTCAAACAATTAATCAGACATTCTGTTTCTCTTTGAAGGAAAGAGATTTCTAGCTAAAAAGTCCCTCAACCCGAGCGCTTGATGGCAGTGTACTGTTGTACCGTACTTTGTGAACAGTTACATATGAACAGATACATATATAGTTGTTGAATGTCTTATGAATTACTCGCTAAATAATTAGGTAATTCTTGACGAGGTTTGTTCTCAGTCTCACAAATTTTTCGTTTTTTAAAACTAAAGAACTCGTCCTCTTCCTCACTGCTTATCTCATTGCTTTGTGGTATAGATATTTTTTTTCATTTCAGTCTCCAAGCAAGCCTTGGCCTCAGACGGGGAGATGGGGAGGGGAGAAGATGGAGAGGGAGGGGAAAGATAAAGTACGATAAAGTATGGGGAAAGATAAAGTATGATAAAGTACCGCGTTACTGACACTTATTTGTATTGTATCTTTCGATACGATACAAATAATAAAAAATGTATCGCGATACGATAAAAGTACAGAAAATGTATCGCAATATCTGCATCGCGATACTACGCCACTCTCTCTCTCTCTCTCTCTCTCTCTCTCTATATATATATATATACACAGGGTGTCCCATAAGTCCGGCATCATAGGAAAATAATAAAAAAAAAGGCAAAACAAAAGCTTTTATTTATAGAACGTGCTCAGTATGTCCACCATTGTTTTCAATACACAAATTGAGGCGTGATACCCAGTCAGCAAGCACACGGACGGTGAATGATGTCAGGAGTAATGGTGTTACATGCCCCAATAATGCGCTGCCGCAAATGTTCAACACTCCTAATTTTCTCTGCGTATACCAGCGCTTTCAAGTGGCCCCAGAGATAAAAATCTAGTGGCGTGAGATCCGGGCTTCTAGCTGGCCATTCCACAAGCCCTCGACGTCCTATCCAATGACCAGGGAATTGTTGGTACAGGCATTCCCTTACTTGGGTGCTGTAATGTGCAGGAGCGCCGTCTTGCTGGAACCATGTTGGGAAATTTCCTTCTTCGTTCAAGACACTGGGAAATGCTTCTTCCTTGAGCATACTTAGGTAGGTGCCTCCAGTGACATGTTCATCGGAAAAGAGGGGGCCTATGATGCGATCCTTCCAAATGCCACACCATACCATCACCCGAGATGCAGCTTGTTCCTTTGAAGAGGTATACCAGTGAGGGTTGTTTTGAGACCAGTAGCGGGTGTTCTGTCGATTTACCTCACCATTTCCATAAAAAACAGCCTCGTCACTGAACAGAATGGTGGACGGGAAATTGGCATCCCGAGCATATTGTACCGTAGCCCATTCACAAAATTCCATCTGCCGGTCGGGATCATCTTCGCTTAATTTCTCTAGGATCTGAAGTTTATATGGATGCCATTTGTGAGCCTGGAGAATGCGATGGATGCTACTTTTCGACACTCCTTTCTCTCTCGGTGGACAATAGCCGAAGAGATTTATTGGGACTTCTGTTAAAATGAGCCAGGATAGCAGTCGTTATATCATCGTCAGTGGACCTCCTTGAAGGTCCACTGCGTGGTTTATCTTCTGTGGATCCTGTTTCCTTAAACTTTGCAACAAGTCTGCAAACACAACTCTGTTATTGGCTCGCGGTCTGGATGCAGTCCGTTAAATTCAGCAGCGGCCTCTCTTTGACTCCGATTTCCTATGATTAGAATTATCTGGATTCGTTCTTCCTTGCTCACAGACATTATAGCCTGTAGAAAGAGAAAAATATGAATTATGGTTTGTAGAAATAGAAAAATATGAATTTCTCCTATGATGCCGGACTTATGGGACACCCTGTATATACCTGTATATATATATATATATATATATATATATATATTAGGGTGACAACTTCTTATAGGGATAAAATTTGAAATTCAAAAAAATTTGCCGGCCATTTGTCCAATGCTGCCACCCTATGAGGAAACACCGTATACGAAATCTCATGGAATTCGGAAAGCATTTAGGGGTGCCTCGAGTCACATGAATGAAACTGTCGCGTGGAAGAAATTTCAAGAATGAACGAGTTTCGACAACGCTTCAAAAACAAAAATGTTTCGAGAATGCAAGTGTATTATATAATTTAATAGAATTGTTTCCTTTATTTCATACTATAGATTATGCAAATCGATTAATTTATTTCATTAAATTAAAATTTTCATAAATAAATCGTTAAATAATATGATGTTTATCAATCTTTGGATGATCAGCTTTTGGTGCTTCAAGTTCATTTTGCATACGACTGCCTGACTGAAAACAACGCTTAGACGTTCTCTCCCGATTCTTTTAAGATATCTAAGGTAATATTTTTTATTTTGATACATTGATTATATTATTATTGGAAATTGTTCTAGAAAAGTTTCATTAATTGTTGGCATAGTTTGATGTTTAAATTATATAAATTTGGAACTGAATTTGATTTCCTATGATAATATATATACGAGTATATAAATATATACCGTGAAGCTCTTGGGTGTACCTAAGCTGACAGGAACGGGTGAGGTCATCGCCTCGGTGGTACATGCTGCGCTCAAAGAATGGAATGTGTCAGAAAAGGTATCAGCTATGAGCTTCGACACTACAGCTTCAAATACTGGTTACTTGTCTGGGGCATGCATAATTTTGGAGCAGAAACTCGGCCGCCGACTCTTATACCTTGCATGTCGCCATCACATCCTAGAACTTGTCGTTGAGAAGGCGTACATGGAATGCATGGGACCATCATCTGGTCCAGATATCCTCCTATTCTCCCGCTTCAAAGAGACGTGGAATACAATTTGCCAAGATAAGTACAAGACCCTGTCAGACCTTCCATCGAGTCTGAATGAGAATCGAGAAGAACTGATCGCTTGCTGGAATCTATATCTGACAAAACATCAGCCGAGGGATGATTACCGTGAATTCTTGGAGTTGTCGATTACAATCCTTATAGGTAATTTACCTAACTTTAGGTTTTGGCGACCTGGAACACTTTACCGAGCACGTTGGATGGCAAAAGTAATTTATTCATTAAAAATCCTGCTGCTTTCCCATCAGTTCAGACTTACAACTCGTGAAATGTCTGGCTTAAAACGATTTGTATTTTTTGCCCTGGAGTTATATGTCAGCGCGTGGTTCACGGCCAGCAGTCCTTCATCTGCTCCCGCGAACGATTTGAAGCTTCTTCAAGACCTAGCAAAGTACCACGATGAAAAGATCTCAGCATCCTGCCTTAGTGTCCTCGGTCGTCACTTATGGTACCTCAGCGAGTACTTGATTGGTCTCGCACTCTTTGATAAAGGTATCAATGCAACGACGAAAAAGAATATCGCTCGATCAATCCTCGAAAAAGAAGCTGCTGAAGATCCTCCAAAGCGAGCCCCAATACCTGCTGTTTCTTCCATTTCAACAAAGCAGCTCTCGGACTTTGCCTCGAAAGGATCAAAGCTTCTCTTTGAACTTCTAAAAATTAATGATGGTTTCTTGTCCAAGGAACCAGAGACCTGGCCGGACGACGAAGATTTCAAGACTGGTTTGACTATAGTTGAAGGACTAAAAGTCGTCAATGACATGGCAGAGAGGGGAATTGCCTTGATCCAGGACTTCAATACAAAGATTACGAAGAATGAAGAACAGCGCCAACATCTCTTGCAGGTTGTTGAGGATCATAGGAAGTCTCAGCCTGGTACATTGAAAAAGGGGTATGGCTTGAGGAAAAGCAAGAATTAATGGGTGGTCTACAATTGAATGAAAGACACCCTGGAATATATTTAGTAAATATATTATTTACTTATTACGATTGGAGTACGCCTGCACTTAAACCTTATGAACTAAAACTAACGTTTATTTACATTAATTAAAAAAAATATTAATTTATTTTTACTAGGTAATGAATAATTAATTTTTGTTATAAGGAGAATTATTTACCTCACTTGAGACACCCTTAAATATTATCTGAATGACCTAATATTTACAGTACATTGTTTTCTCATGTAGTAGCAGCATTGAACAAATGGCCAATAAAAAACTCCAACTTTCGATTTTTATTGTCACCCTAATATATATATATATATTAAAATTCGAACATTATTACTGCTATTTTCTAAACGTAGCTTACATATGGCTCGTATTTAAAACACCATTTCGAGACTTTAAAAAAATTTTAAATGATGAACTTTGCCGACAGTGTGAAAAATCTTTGAAGAGGTCATACATAACCTTATAGTACATTTTTTCACAAAGGAACATGCAATTTTCTCTTGTCATTTCAGCCTAAAAGCAAAGAACTCGAGGTAGAACGCTGTTTTTGCTTTAAATAAAGAACTTTTTACATAAAAGGAACAATTTTCCTGAATTTATCTGAGATTTGCGATTGCGTATAATAGGGTTTCTCAGATTAACGCTTTAGCTAGTGGTGTACCGATTAATCGGCATCAGCACCTAAAAAATTGGCCATTTTGGGGGGCATCGGCATCAGCGATTCTTTGAAATTTTAAAATTTATTTACAAAACAAAATCTATATTTATGGAAAACTGAACAGACAAGAAACACTACTTATGATAATTTATACTCATTTCAAAGTGTAATTATATAAAAATATGTTACATTCGCGAAAAAGAGAAAGCTTAATAAGTTAAGTTGCCCATAAATTTACATTTTAACTAGCTAATCTCAAAATATTAAAAACTATTGTAATCTCCTACTCTATATTAATAATAATTCTATCTTAACGATGTGCAAGTGCCAGTGCCAGTGACACTTGTCAGTTTTGTGCTCCTTCTTACTATCAAATTAACAAGGTTTAAAGTAGTGAACCGTTATGTTACCTCTCCAATAAAATTTGCAAATGTGCCAAGATTACTCAGTTACAATCCCATTAGATGGTCCACAATACTTAATTAATAATAATACATATAATATATCCTCAAAATTTTCTAGCGACATCCGGCACTACCTTCTTGGACCTATGAGGTGGTAAATAGTGACCTTCATTTTAACTACATAAACTGTTCAAAATATTTTCAAAAAGCCAGGTAAAGGCTCTGAAATCTTAAATGAAAGACCAAGCAAATAGATAAATAGTTTTTATTACTTTAGATATATTTACAAACTTACACGCTTACGTGATTTAAAGGGACAAGGAATGGGCACTCCTTCTAGCATCCCCTTCCACTTCTCCTCCCGCCCCACCCCACCATATACACTGCGAATCTTCCATTTAATAGTAAACGTTTTTAGACGGTGACTCCGGGAAATGTATGTTTCATTACGATATAATCGTACAGTGACTCCGCGAGTATACCTTTTGTGTCAATAGTTGGTAATAGTTATATAATTAATGTGAAAAGATGTCTGAGCATCGAATAGGTGTACCCCGAGCATGATTTAAAGGGACGAGAAGTGGAACCCCTATCGGCGTTCCCCTCATCTCCACCCCTAACCACCCCCCACCAGCTACACTCCCCCGCAAGCCGTTACAGATAAAATGGGGTCGTCTGCTGAAAATCTTGTAGAAAATCCTTTGCTATGTTTTATATTTGACAAGGTAGATCATATTAGGTCAGACCTTCTCGTATCTGTCTGTCATGATTTTTATGATTCGGAAGAAATAAAACATGCGGGGGTACAGTTAAACACCCTGTTCAGTGCTACCCTCCCAACTCGTAGAGGTAATTCTAGAAACGAGAATACTCTAAATGACATTATAAATAAAGTGTCGACCGTCCGGGATAATGAGAACAATATTACAGTACCTTCTACGTTACTAATTTCCATAGAATACCGGTAATCTCTATGGGTGACGTAGACGTCTCGGTGCTCCTCAAACAGTACAATGAGGTACAAAAGTCGATAGCTGAACTGAAACACCAACACGTGGTGTCAAATCGGAAAAAAGCGATTTCGCTAGAACAATTCCGGTCAGAGTTAAATGCGTTGAAAGAGACGCTCCTCCCAAAGCCCAGTTACTCGGAAGTAGTTCAGCAAGTCAGATCCCCAAGAAGCGCGTCGGGCAGCGAGGAAAACAAAATCCCCGCCCCCAACTCCCCCCCTGAAAGTGGAGTGGAAACGCAGCATGCAGGGGAAGCGGTCAATCCCCCCTCCCGTTCAGGAAAGAACCCCTGCTCCCGATTTCACAGGGACTGTCCAATGCCGAGAGACGAGGCATCATTGCCCTCTTCCCTACCTCTCACTGCAGGGGAGAGGCGTTCGATTACCCAAACGCCTCACTCGGTGCGCAGTTCCCCCCCTCCCACCAAAGGAGGGGCACGCGCGTCCGTCAGGTTATAAACACCGCCAACAGACCCTCACCAAGCCACAGAGTAGGGGAGGGACCTCCTATCCCCCAAAGGTCGTGCCACCCATCCCCCAGGCAGGCGAACTCTGCCTCAGGGAGATCGAGGGAAGAGGACGGGTGGGTCATTGTTATCAGGCGCTCTTCCCGGAGGTTCCCTCAACCGGTCTTCGCGGCGAGGCCACCGATGGGGAATCTCACCCGCTTTGTGTCGCGAATTCAGCTCTCGAACGAGGCAAGCGATATTCGACACATGATGGAAGAAGTCATTGGTGAACACAGTATATTGTTAGTTAATAAACTAAACACAAAATCTCCGTTATAACTCATTTAAAGTAATAATTAAAGGTGTAAATTCGCATTTCAACCCATATAATATGAGTCGGTCGCCAGACGGTATTATTGTTAAGGAGTTTATTCACTTTTTCAGGAGATTTGATAACAGGCAAAATAATAATAATAATAATAATATTAATAATAATAATAATAATAATAATAATAAAAATAATAATAATAATCATAGGCGCCCTAACGGTAATGCCTGAAAGTTGTACTGTGTATAATAGTAATCTTACTAATAATAAATTTTCTATCAGTCATGGCGGATAACTTGTTGAAAATAGTCTCGTGTAATGTAAGTAAGGTCAGTGAGGAATTCAACTGTAGATATTCATAAAATCTGTGACAGTGCAGATTTGATACTCCTGCAGGAGCACTGGCTACCTAAACAAGAGCTAAAATCCCTCTCTACCATCCATGATGACTTTATGTACCATGTCATCAGCAGTAGACTTGTCAGATGAATTAATGTACGGTAGGCATTTTGGTGGTGTTGCTTTCTTAATAAGGAAAAATTTGTCAAAACGTATAAAATTTTTAACAAGCGATAATGTAAGGTTGTTAGGCATTGAATTACAAGTGAACAATGATTGCATATTAATTGTAAGTAGTATGGGCGCAAAATGGACGAGTGCAATGCAATTGCAAATGTTGCAAGAGTGCCAACCCCTCCCCCTTTGTTGCACTGCACCAATAGTGCTACCCCTCCCCTTTGTTGCAAGGCACCCATAATGCCAACCCCGTTCTCCCTTGTTGCAAGGTAGCCCCTAAATGGGGGAGGGGGTTGCTGCAAGAGCAACAAGAGGTTATGCAAATTGGAGGCGGAGTTATCCCCAAAGTTGCAATGAACCCCAGCTGTGGGAGACCTCTTTGGGGGATAAGCTGGGACGGCCTCACCCCCAAAAGGGCCATACCTAACCTAGAGAGAGAGAGAGAGAGAGAGAGAGAAGGTGTTCGCTTGACAGGAGCCAAGCGCATATTAAGACTTCAGCCGAGCGGCCGTTGCCTTATAGGGCCTCTAATCAGCCAGTCGGCTTAATCAGCCAGAGCCGCCAAGCATCATCAGCCAGTTGGCACAGTGTATACTTCGTTTGGCACGTACACACCCGTCTATACGCCCATTACGATTATATGCGTCGGGCGACCGCGATAAATTGTAGGTCTAAGGTGGAGTGTAGGCGGGCTCGAGACCAGGCGGCGGCGCGTCCTTCCGCGGCTGCTAGCCAGGGTGACCTAATGATCCGTGTTAAACCGTAGGTCAAAGGTGGAGTGCAAACATCTTTCCACTGTGCGTAGGGGCAACCAGGGGATCTCGTTATTGCAACACTCGATCATGTTGTTTATCTGTTTGTTTATTTCCCTCTCTCTCTCATATATATATATATATATATATATACATATATATATACATATATATCAGTGGCGTGCGGTCCATGGAAGCAAGGGAAGCAATGCTTCCCTATTCAAAGAAAGAAGAAAATGCTGTATTACACTGGTATGCATATGAAATTTTTTTGTCTGCTGTGAGGGTTTTTTCAACTCATTATATAATTCGACCATGCTGAATTCGAAAATGACATTGGTTTTCTTCAATCAGGTCAGGTTTTTTCTCTGTTGGCCATTTATTATAAGTCCAATTTTATCCCCAAATTTATTGATTTTTTTAGCTTAAACACTGTAGATACGAGTAATATTATAAGAACACTCGTAAAAAATGAAAACATTGTGTGAATAAATACTTTTATTCATAAAATGAATATGGAAAAAAGTTTATTGAGGAAGGAATGAAGTTTTTTTGGCTTTCCGTCTGTGTTTTTCTTCGGGCACGTCTCGCTTCAAACACCAGCAATAGTCCGCCAGCATATTGATATCCCAGTTTCCCTGGTACCTCTCTTCCATTATTTTGATATCTTGGTGAAATCGTTCACCCTGTTCCTCACTATAATCCCCGCAATTTTCAGGAAAATAGTCCAAGTGGGACCACAAAAAGTGCATTTTTATGGACATGCGCGACCCATGAGCTTTGAAAGCTTCCATCAAGTTTTCGACAACGGACTCGTATTCTGGACTTCTACGCTTGCCAAGAAAATCAGTGACAACTGATTTGAATGCCTGCCAGGCATTCTTCTCAGTTGGAGTCATTGCGTTTTCGAACTGAGTATCCTTGATCAAAGTTCGAATTTGAGGACCATCAAAAACCCCAGCATTTAGTTTAGCATCAGATATATGAGGAAATTTACTCTCGAGATATCGGAATGCTGAACCCTCCTTATTCATTGATTTGAAGAATTTTTCATCAAGCCCAGCTTAATATGAAGTGGTGGGAGCAAAATTTTTGTTGGTGGTACAAGGGGCACTGAAACGACATTATGCAACCCAGGTTCAAAATTCTCTCTGGATGCCCATTCACGCTGTGCATAGTGCTTCTCATCCGCTCGGCTATCCCATTTGCAGAGGAAACATGGGTATTTCGTGTATCCCCCTTGCATTCCCAATACAAATGCCACAATCTGAAAAAAAATGAAAATATTTAAAGAATTTAGAGAATTTGTTCTATCAGATAAAAAATCTATGCATTGGACTGTATCACTTCTGTGGGGAAGTTAAGTGTTCTTATACGCTCTCAAATAACCTTTGGAAAATCAACATAGTCAATAGCAATAGTTTTATGATATTAGTATTACCTTCAAATCTCCACAGATCCTCCAGTTATGTTGGTCGTATACGAGAGCATCCAGTAAAATTTTCATGTTATCGTAGCTCTCAGTAAGTTGTACGGAATGTGCTACAGGGACTGATTCAACCCTATTCCCAATGTTGAGAAGTACTGCTTTCAAACTTCGTTTAGACGAGTCTATAAATAGCCTCCATTCTGATGCGTTATATGGCAGGCCCAAGGATTCGATTAGCCCCTCAACATTGCAGCAGTACACTAAGGAAGAGGTATTTTCGTGCACTGCAAAAAACTTGCGGAATTCTTCCTCTCGTTTCCTATACCAGGAGAATGTTGTTCCCGGAGCCAGCAAGTTGTCCTCTCGAAGTCGTGAGCCCAAGATCTCGGCAGCTAATTTGGAAAGTCCTAAATCCCTGGTAAGATCATTAAGTTTGGCCTGGTTGAGAGGCCTCGGCTCATTTGAAGCGGTATTTTGAGGTATATACGACTGGGACTGGTCATTGGCATTGGTCATTCATTCATCATCAGAATCATCGAAGTCCATGGTTTGAGGTGGGTCGGGTATTGGAATTCCAGGACCATGGGGTACAGGTCTCATAGCAGAAGGAATGTCAGGGTATACAACAATGTGTTTATTCTTCTTGTTAACTCCTGAAAATAGAAACACAGAAACATGGATATAAAACTTGCATATGAAATAGAAGAAGCATTCAGACAGTGGCGGCTCGTGAGGGAAGGCTGCGGTCTGTAAGATATGAAATAGGTCGATGGAGTCTGTATATTTTCTTTCTTTTTCATTCATATTGTCCCTTCGGGAACAATATGAATGAAAAAGAAAGAAAATGTACAATCATATTATATGTAAATGTAACTTGTATAACAACATGTATGTGTAAATGTATTTTCTATAACAATATGTATATGTAAATGTATGATTACCATTATGGTGAATATTATGCTATATATGGTGAATATTACATTATGGTGAATATTATGTCAAGTTTCATACGAGGATTTCAAAATATTTAAGAAAAATAAATTTATAAGCCCACCTTGGAGGTTTGTCATGCAGAAATAGCAATCTGTCAC
>JAJOZX010000638.1:275000-350000 GCA_023014485.1 Bathynomus jamesi | reverse complement strand
CCACAATACCCCTTTTTGATTCACTTCACCAACATGGAAATTAATACATATCCGCAATTCTGTGGTATCTGTAAGGATGCAACAGATGAGACAGGGGCGATGAGGTGTGATTTTTGTCAGCTACTTTTTTATTTTAAATGCCTAGAATGGGGAGATGAAAAAATCTCCCTTATAACGAACGCAAAGCAGTTTAATGGGATAAAAATTTTCTGCGAAAACTGCTTGACCGAATTAAACTCTTTTACATCATTTAAAGCAGAAAGAGACTACGAGAAAAGGATGAAAGAGGAAAGTGGGAACAAAGAACAGTGGAAAACGGAAGAAACGGAGAAAGGCGAAATAAAAAAAATCAAATACCGTCATAAAACGAGGCCGAAAACACAAACACACAGGCGACAAAGAGTGTAAAGACAACACACAGCATAAGGGCAACGAAGGACACAAACACAACTAGCACAAATACCACATGACAAGAGGGCAGTCAAGAAAACAGAGTGAAACTGTCTCCCAATAAGGAGCAGAAAACAAAGGCCAAGAGTAAATATGGGGAAGGAATTATATGCAGGTATTATATAAAAGATAATTGCAGATTTAAAAGAGGACAATGTATATATGAACATCCCCCAATATGCAATTTCTTCTATAATAATGGTCATAGTAAATTTGGAGACGGATGTAAATTCTACCACCCACACATCTGCAGGACTTACGCAAAATATGGAACCTGCAAATTCGGGAAAACAATGCTACTATCAACATCTCCCGACGGACTCAAAGAACAAAGGAAAAAGTTTAAATGACAATAGGAATAACAAAAATAGGAACAACAATAGGAACACAATAAGCGAACTAGAAAATTTTTTCAACATCGCGGACACGCTACGGATGCTAAATGTCATCCACATGCAGTTGACACAGCTGGAAACCCCCGAGCAAAACCGCTTCCGGGCAAGAAGCTACCAGTACAAGTAGGTGGAAACGGATCTCTCTCGGAGGATCATAGGGCAACGAATCAAGCGATATCGAAGGAAAACGAACTTGAAATGCACAAGGGGCAACGAAAAACAGAGAACATAAAAATTGTCCTGGCTAATATTCAAGGAATAAGACCAAACCAATCACTCAATAAGGTTTCGTACCTGAAAGGATTTATGGACGAAACAAGGGCGGACATCGCATGCCTCACAGAAACTCATCTTAAAGATTGCCAAGGAAATTGTGAAAACTGAGAACATTGTATTGATAAGAAAGAGATAAATATAGAGGGCTTCAACTTACTAAGAGCGGATAGAACGACGAGACGTAAAGGTGGCTGTGCTATATACGTACAGGAAGGTCATATGACAGAGACGATAATAAGTAAATCAAACAGCTATGTGGAATTCCTAGCAGTGAAAATAGAAAAACTAAACGTGAGAGTAATAGTCATCTATAGACCTCCAAGCACCCCAACCGAAGAATTCTCGGAGGCCATTGATGATATCAGAAAGCTAATAAAGGCCATAAACCCTCCATCCCCCAATATAATGATCTGCGGAGACTTTAACTTCCCATTTATAAAATACAAAAAGGTGGATAGGAATATATATATATATTCACCAGGACAAGGGGGGCACAAAAGAAGACCAGGATCAAGCAAAAATGTTGATGGCTCTCACAAATGCAAGGGGAGTATATAACAGACTTTGACTTTACACCAGAAGATGTAGCGAGAGCTATAGGACAAATGAAACCACATTCAGCTGCAAGTCCGGGCAATTGGAACGCATTATTGATTAAAAACTGTAAAAATGAAATAGCTACACCTTTATACTGGATATGGAGAAGATCCCTAGACACTGGGGAAATACCGAGCATCTTCAAAAGAGCAAACATTGTCCCTCTATATAAAGGAGGGGACAGATCTCAAGCGAAGAACTATAGACCAGTGTCACTGACGTCCCACTTCACCAAAGTATTTGAAAGAATAGTTAGAGAGAAAATTTATGATTTCCTGGAGACACGGGAAAGATTCAACGAAAATCAGCATGGATTCCGATCAGGTAGATCATGCCTATCACAACTAATAGAACACTACAACAATATCCTAGATGCATTGGAAGGCAATAACAACTACGATGTCATATACACAGATTTTGCTAAAGCTTTCGATAAATGTGACCATGGTATAATAGCACATAAAATGAAATATATGGGAATAACAGGCAAAATCGGAAAATGGATCTACAACTTCCTCACAGAACGTCTGCAGGTCGTCAAAATTCAAAGTATATCATCATCAGAATCGGAAGTACGCAGCTCAGAACCACAAGGGACAGTACTGGCCCCACTCCTGTTCATTATCATGCTAACAGACATAGACGGTGGAGTAAACAGCAACAGTATAGTAACATCCTTTGCAGACGATACAAAGATCAGCAGAAAAATCAGCGATGTGCATGACGTGGATGCCTTGCAGAGGGACACGAGCAAAATATACAAATGGTCAGAAGACAACAACATGTCATTTAACACCGAGAAATTAATTTCAGCTCCTGAGATATGGTAGAAAATAAGAACTTAGACTGTATATTATGCTCCAGATAGACAGGAAATTCAGAGAAGCACGAAAGCGATCGATCTCGGGATAATAATGACAGATGATGCGAAATTCGAAACACAAAATCAGATAGCGATAAATAAAGCAAAAAGAGTCACCGGACAGTACTAAGAACATTCAAGAGAAGGGACAGGACAGTAATGATTCCCCTGCTAAAAACACTGATTATACCAAAACATGAATACTGCTCAGTTTTGACGTCCCCATATAAAAAGGAAGAAACTAATAAACTAGAAGAAACGCAAAGGCATTTCACAGCCAAGATTGATGGCTGCAAAGAACTCAACTACTGGGAAAGACTACATAAACTAAATCTGTCCTCCCTGGAAAGAAGAAGAGAGAGATACACCACAATCTTCATATGGAAAATCATCGAAAAACTGGTACCAAACCTAAAACTAAACCCAATTACCATTAAAACAACACTGAAAAATAGGAAAGGCAGAATGTGTAGTGTTCCCAAATTAAAGGCCCGACAGGGGACCTCTTCAACTTTGAAGGAAAATAGCTTCATTGTCAGTGGGCCAAGACTTTTCAACCAGCTTCCAAAGGACCTCAGAAACGTAACGGGGGTCAAAGTTGAAGTCTTCAAGAGAAGACTGGATGCCTGGCTCAGGACGGTACCAGATGAGCCATGCGTGTCTGGCTATGTACGGTGGAGAGCGCAAGAAAGCAACTCGCTTCTCCACCAAGCCAGACCTAGAGGCGGGGCCACCAGCTTGACCTCCGTATGAAGAGAGACCAATGCACGAAACAACATAAGGTTCATAAGGTAAGGTGTGTATATATATATATAAATAATTATATTGAACATCGTTCTGAAAATTGCGGAGTTTGGCGGAAGCGATAGATAATTTCGATTTAAACATCCAATAAATAAGCTTCTTTCCGCAGGAGTTTATTTCGAGATCATAAAGATTAAAACTTCATCAGCAAATGATTCGTCGTTTAGGGTATATCTCAAACATACGCGAATTGCACCAATTATGTCTCTGCTGATCATAGTTTTTCTTGTCTTACTACAACAAAAAAAAAAATTTAATTATGGGGCTAAAAAAGCCTTTCCATTCAGAAATTTTCTCATATATATATATATATATATACATGTTGTTTATTTCTTTAGTGATGCTGCTCTGATTTCCAAGATTCGAGAAAAGGTACGCATTTTAAATTATACTACATAGCGGCGAGTCAATCTTATTTCAACTCGCTCGAAATCGTGTTTATTGAAACACTACATCACACGTCTTTGTTTTTTAAAATTTATCTATTGTATCGCTCAAATTTTACAGGGCAACCTTCATTAACAATTAAATATCTTCCACTTTTGTGTTTCAAGGCACCATAAACCGTAGTTAGCGTTTCTCTCAAGCATACGCGAATTGTTCCGAATATATCTTCCAATATCACGAAAACCCTTCCTTTCCCGACAAACGAGGTTGTACAGGCGAACTGCTACTACCACAAAACGTTTCACATTCCAACTTCAACTCTCTCTCTCGGTCGAATACAAGATCAAAAAACAAAGCGTTTCTCGTCTCTCCACGAATGGGGTCATCTGACACGCCCCAGATTTCACGGGACAACCAACCACAGACCTGTGGGCGGATCCCAGGACCTCTGTTTGGTCGCTATTCAGGCCTACGCGTCAAGCCCCGCCCAAACTTCACCGCCTAGCCAGGAGGAAGCTAACGATTGTGTTTGGTGGGTTGGTCACAAGCCCCCTTTATAAAAGGGAGCATTTCATCTCAGAGCTTCAGTTAATATGTTTTTTCGCTTAGTGCTTTTCAAATATACACTATGAGTCTGTTATCGTTGTACAATTCTCCAGAATTGATTGAAGATAAAAACTTTTATGCTCACGCAACACTTCTAATTTGCAAAGCTATAGATCGGTGGGAGCTTTTATCTACCCAGAATGTTACGGAAAATTGTGACGAAATGCAGGAACCGTTCAATGAAGACGCTGTTAAAATGTAAGTAACTTATAAGTGTCTAACCTAGCTTTATCCTGAGTTTTCTAACAAAGAAAAATTAACTCCAGGACTCTCTCGTTTATAACAATATAGCCTAGCGCAATAAACGCGTTTTCAAAAATATTTTTAATTCTCTGTTTCCTTCGGGTTATTTCGGTATATATACACACACACACACACACACACACACACACCACATATATATATATATATATATATATATATATATATATATATATACACCTTAACTTACCTTACAACCTTACAAAGGTTTCGCGCGATGATTTCTCATTTCGCGAAGGTCAAGCTTGTCGCCCCTCCTCTCGAGTTGGCCTGAAGTAGTGAGTTGGATTCTTGCGCTCTCCACCTCACATAGCCAGGTACGCCCGGCTCATCGGGGATTGTTCTGAGCCAGGCGTCTAGTCTTCTTTTGAAGATTTGCACTGCAACTCCCTTCGTGTTTCTTAGGGCTTTGGGCAACTGATTAAACAGTTTTGCTCCTCTCACTACAAAACTATTTTCTTTCAGGGTTAAGGATGTTCCCTCTCTCGCCTTCAATTTGGGAATACGACACAATCTACCGTTTCTACTTTCCACCGTTGTTTGGGGGGATACCGGGTTCAGCGTAAGATTAGGGACTAGTTTCTCCATTATTTTCAAAGTGTAAATAATGGTGTATCTCTCTCTTCTCCTTTCGAGTTAATATAGGTCTAGTTGGCGTAACCTTTCCCAGTGTTGGTTTTCGTCGTCGTCGTCGGCCTAGGCAAGCTACGGCTTGGGACCGTAGCGCATCTATCCGGTATAGGTTAACCTGGATGATGTAGCCATAAGCACTGCCGCTGGTTAAGTGCCAACCAGTGATTATCTCACTAGCCGTATTGAGTCCGTTAGGCGAAACTGCGACAGTACCAAAGGTGGAAAATATAACCCTTGGATTTCTATTATTTATTTGTAAAATGGACATGGTATTAGATTAAAATAAATATTTGAATATAAATAATTAACTGACAATTGTGATATATAATTAATTATGTTTACATACAATAAAATAATATAGTATACATAAAATTAGTATTAATGTGGTTCACAATTGAATTATAATGGGGTAACTAATTTAAAATGAATTTATACTATTCCGAAATTCAAGACGGTAAAATTAACATTTAACTTGAAACTAAAATAAGAGTATTCACTACACACTCCCCCACCAGAGAGGAAGTTCAAAGAGTTCCGAACGACACAGATTTCCGCTGGACCTTTTTGGTAGCTACTTGTACCTCACTTAAGGTTGATTCCAAAAACGCAGGCTTAAGACGATCGATAGAAACCTTGTCGACCTTGGAACCGCGCTGGATGAGAAATGATTTGCGCGTACGTCGGAGAACTTCATAGGGCCCGTCATATGGACATTGGAGAGGCCGTTTTGGGAGAGGTACACGAACGAAAACGTGGGTGCAAGATTGGAGGGCTGGGGAAACAAAGATGTTCTGTTGGCTAGTCAATCGAGGGGAACAGGCTGAAGGGACTGCATGTGAGAGGAAAGTGTTTGAGCGAATTACGTAGGATCACATGACTTATCCCCTGCAGTGAAGTAGCCACCTGGTAGCCGCAGTGTTGTTCCATAGACTAGTTCAGCCGCTGTAGTCTTCAGATCACTCTTAAATGCAGAGCGAATACCAAGCAACACGAGTGGAAGCTTATCCATCCAATGGGAGTCTTCGTGACACATAAGGGATGACTTCAGCTGGCGATGGAAGCGTTCGACGAGGCCGTTAGCTTGCGGATGATACGCACAGGTATGCGCATGTACTGTACCCAACAAGCTGGTAAACTTCTTCCAAAGCGAAGACTCAAATTGGCGACCTTGGTCAGTGATGACTTTTGTCGGCAATCCAAATCTTGATACCCATCCATGAAGAAAGGCTCTTGCAACAGTGTCCGCTTGGATATCAGGAAGTGGGATGGCTTCAGGCCATCTGGAAAAGCGGTCGAGACAGGTGAGCAGATAACGTTGGCCTTGATCACTGGAAGAGGGCCAACAATGTCTACATGAATTACCTCAAATCGCTGGGATGGGGGCGGAAATGCGTCAAAGGGGGACCTGGTGTGCCTTTGGACTTTGGCACGCTGGCAGGCAAGGCACGTTTTGGTCCAATGTTTGACATCCTTCCGCATCGAGGGCCAAACAAAGCGAGAGGTAACCAGGTGTTGCGAAGCACGGATACCAGGATGGGAGGGCTTATGAAGATCCGTGAAGACTGCTTTTCTGTGACATGGAGGGACATAAGGGCGAATAGCAGCTGTTGATACGTCGCAATAGAGGGGCACAGACAATCCTGGCATACTCATTTTCTTGAGGGAAAGTGAGTGAGTGGAGTCTTCTCTGAGCAGGTCTTGTAGTTCCGTATCCTTATCTTGATCCTGTGCAATAGCATTCCACAGTGTAGAGCTGAGGGTAACAGAAGTAATCTCTATTCTTGAAAGTGCATCCGCTGGAGTGTTCAAGACACCTTTGATGTGGCGGATATCTGTGGTAAATTGCGAGATATAATCGAGTTGCCTGATGACTCTGGGAGAGTGGTTACAGCTGTTTTTATTGAAGACAGTGACCAAAGGTTTGTGGTCGGTAAAAACACAAAACTCTCGGCCTTCAAGGAAATGTTGAAAATGCTTCACGTTTAAGTAAATAGCAAGAAGTTCACGTCCGAAAGCACTATAACGCGTTTGGGCTGGCTGCAGCTTTTTCGAGTAAAACGCGATGGGTGCTTGTTGACCGTTAATGGTTTGTTCCAACACTCCACCGATCGCAACATCTGATGCATCGACCGTCAGAGTTAGGGGGGCATCACTGATAGGAAATGACAAAGACAATGCACTATTGATAGCATTTTTGGCATTGTCGAACGCCTGTAAACTATCGCTACACCATACCAATTTCGTTACCTTGCGTTTGTGTGTGATCATAGCGTGTAGAGGAGCAAGAACACTAACACAGTTTTTAATGAACTTGTGGTAATAATTTACCAAACCTAGAAACCGACGTAACTCACGCTGATTATTTGGCATAGGGTAATTTTTTATCACTTCACACTTGTCCTGAAGGGGGGTAATTCCGTGCTGCGAAATCGTGTGACCAAGAAATTCCAAGGTTGGCTGTGCAAACACACACTTAGATGCATTAATAGTAACACCGTATTGTTCTAAGCGTTGAAAGAGGAGTGAAAGATGTTCCTTATGTTCCTCTTCCGTTGAGCTGGCCACAAGCAAATCATCGATGTAGGCATAAACAAAGTCTAAGCCTCTGGTGACCTCATCTATAAACCTCTGAAAGGTTTGCGCAGCATTCCGTAGCCCGAACGGCATCTTCAAAATTCGAATAACCCAAATGGTGTACAAACTGCAGTCTTGGGAATATCCGAAGGCTCTACGGGAATGTGGTGGAAAGCCTTAACGAGATCTATTTTACTGAAGATAGATTTGCCGTGGAGAAGAGAAGTAAAGTCTTGGACATTTGGTACCGGATATCGGTCCGGGATGGTTGTCGAATTCAAAAACCGGTAATCCCCACATGGTTTCCAGTCTCCTGACTTCTTCTGGACCAGGTGTAGGGGAGAGGACCAACTGCTTTTGGAAGGTCTTATTATCCCAAGATCCATCATAAGCTGGAATTCCGATTTGGCAGCTTTCAGTTTGTCCGGGGCAAGACGTCTGGGTTTTGCAAACACAGGGGGACCTTTTGTTGTAATGTGATGGGTAATGGTGTGCTTACTGGTATCACCCATCTGCATCGGTTGAAGAATTCCTGGATATCGCTGGAAAAGGCACTGGTACATGGAATTAGGGGGAACGAGGGAAAGTGCAGAGTTCGAGGCGTCCGGAAGGGCAACCTGTTTGGCAAGAACAGAAAGCAGTGTGGCCTGGTCGCATAAGCGTCGCTTGTCAAGATCCACCAGGAGTTTGAAATGCTGGAGGAAGTCAGCGCCGATTATGGGATGCCGCACTTGAGCACAGATGAAAATCCACTTGAAGGATCGGTGAAGGCCCAAGTTTAGTTCACGCGACTGAGTACCGTACGTGGGTATGCGTGAACCGTTAGCAGCGTATAGAGGCGGAGATTCCGAGTGCGTATGACCAGATTTTTGAGGGAATACACTGACTGACGCTCCGGTATCAACCAAGAAATTGACACCAGAGTTCCTGTCCTTTATGAATAACAGGTTGGCAGTGCGAGTACTAGACGCCATTAGGACTCGCTGCTGGGGTTTTCCGACGAAAAATTGCAAGGGGAGATGCACTTCCTAGCCTTCTTTCCAAATTTAGCGTGGTAGAAACAGATCTTCCCGGAACTCGAACGATGCCTCCTCGTAAATCTTGACCGAGAATGGCTTCTTTGCCGTTGATTTTGTAGCAGAGAACAAACGTGGTTGAGTTGTTGACTTAACTCTTCCACTTTCAACTCCAGTTCCGATTGTGTGTTCACGTTGTTGACCGGAGATGTGTCAATCTCCACTACTTTGTCGGCAGTTTCTGCTAGTTTATCAACTGGAGTAGCAGGATCCATAGTGGCCAAGACACGCTGAGCTGATGGAGGAAGTTTCTGCAAGAACAACTGTCTAAAGATGTCCTTATCGAAGGTTTGTGCGCGTTCGCCTAGAGCGCACTGCATAGCCCTCAGCATTTGAGTGGGCTTACGGTCTCCAAGTTCTTCTTTTGAGATTAACTGATGTAGTTTCTCACGCTCGGAGACAGTGGTGCGGCACAGGATGGCAGACTTCAGATCGTTGTATGGGTCCTCACTCGTGGAAGTAGATACGATGACGTCACGGACTTCAGAGATGATGCTCGCTGGTAGAGAGGACAAAACATGATCGTATTTCGTCCTGCTAGCGGTGATCCTTCCCAAGTTGAATTGTGATTCCACTTGGTGGAACCAAATAAATGGATCACCCGGCCAGAAGACGGGGAGCTTTACGCTCAAGTGGGAGATGGCACCAGCGTCGTCAGGCATCTTCTCCTATGCTTGCTGACGTACAAGCAAGACGACAAGTTACCAACGAAGGAGTGGAGGTTGAAACGAGCGCAGGCACAGAGCGCACGGGCAGGGGTGAGGGGCAGAGGGCACGAGCGACATTACAGTCTGGTCCTAGTCGCTCGGGTGAAGGGGGTGATGGGCACGAACGACGTTACAGTCTAGTCCTAGTCGTTCGGGTAAAAGGGGGGAATCCAACTCCGGAGTCACCAATTGTTGGTTTTCGTCGTCGTCGTCGGCCTAGGCAAGCTACGGCTTGGGACCGTAGCGCATCTATCCGGTATAGGTTAACCTGGATGATGTAGCCAAAAGCACTGCCGCTGGTTAAGTGCCAACCAGTGATTATCTCACTAGCCGTATTGAGTCCGTTAGGCGAAACTGCGACAGTACCAAAGGTGGAAAATATAACCCTTGGATTTCTATTATTTATTTGTAAAATGGACATGGTATTAGATTAAAATAAATATTTGAATATAAATAATTAACTGACAATTGTGATATATAATTAATTATGTTTACATACAATAAAATAATATAGTATACATAAAATTAGTATTAATGTGGTTCACAATTGAATTATAATGGGGTAACTAATTTAAAATGAATTTATACTATTCCGAAATTCAAGACGGTAAAATTAACATTTAACTTGAAACTAAAATAAGAGTATTCACTACACCAGTAATTTAGTTCTTTGCACCTTTTGATCTTGGCTATGAAGCTTCTCTGGATCCCTTCCAGCTGTCTAATGTCTTATTTTTTATATGGGGATGTTAGGACCGAGCAGTATTCCAATTTGGGTATTATCAGGGTTTTCAGTAGAGGAATCATTACATTCCTATCCCTTCGTTTAAAGGTTATCAATATCTGACCCGTTATTCTCTTTTCTCTGTTTACTACTCTTATTTTGTGTTTTAAATTTCGCATCATCTGATATTACAACCCCTAAATCTTTTGCTCTAGAATTTCTCTGAATTTCCTGTCCATTTTGGGTATAATATTCCATGGATTTTAGGTCTTCTCTTTTTCCGTACCGTAATAGCTGAAATTTCTCGGTGTTAAACTTCATTTTGTTGTCTTCCGTCCACCTGTAGATTCTGTTTATGTCGGATTGTAGAGATCCTCTGCCTTCTGCGTTTCTTATTTTTCTACTGATCTTTCTGTCATCCGCAAAGGATGTTACTGTGCTGTCTCTGGTCCTCATCTATGTCAGTTAGCATGATTATGAAGGGTAGTGGAGCTAATACTGTTCCTTGTGGTACTGAGCTGAGGACCTCTGATTCTGATGAAGATACTCCTTGTACTGTAACGACTTGCCGCCGTTCACTAAGGAAATTATATATCCATTTCCCTACTTTTTCTGTTATTCCCATATATTTCAGTTTACTTATTATGATTCCGTGGTCACACTTGTCGAACGCTTTAACAAAGTCTGTATACAGTACATCATAGTTTTCATTACTTTCAAGTGCATCAATAATGTTGTTGTAGTGTTCAATTAGTTATGATAGGTGTGATCTGCTTGACCGAAACCCGTGTTGGTTATCACTGAATTTTTTCCGAGTTTCCAAAAAGTCATAGATTTTCTGTCTAACTATTCTTTCAAATATTTTAGTGAGATGAGATGTAAGCGACACTGGCCTATAGTTTTTGGCCTCGGATCGATCTTCTTTATATATTGACACTATGTTCGCGCTTTTCAGGATGTCCGGTATTTTTCCCGTGTCTAGTGATCGTCTCCATCCAATATCGGGACTCAGCGATTGCATTCTTGTAGTTTTTGATCAGTATGGCATTCCATTTATCCGGTCCTGCCGCTGAGTGTTTTTAGTTTCCCTATGGCTTGTGTAATATCATCCGTCGTAAAGTCGAAATCCGTTATACTTTCCCCTTGTGGTTCTTCTTCAAAGAACGCGTTTCTTTCGCATATCAATTTGTCAGTTTTTGGGATACTGAAAGATTATTCGTACTGAGCTCTTAATATTTCAGATACTTCTGTTAGATCATCAGATAAATTACTGTTTTCATTTTTTAAAGGTCCGATTGTTGCATGGTTTTTCGACTTTCTTTTTGCGAAATTATAGAAATACTTTGAGTTAGCCTTTATCGCTTCTATAGCGTCGTCTTCTTTTTCTGTATGCTTCCCGATTAGTTCCTGTATGATGTCATCGATACTTTGCAGTTTATCATTTAATATTTTTCTGATGTTCTTATCTTTACAATTACTTAATTTTGCAGTCACTCTTTTTCTCTTTCGAAACAATACACTCTTTTGTCTCTCGAACCTGCTTCTCTTTCCTTTGTTGTATTTTTGTGACATGTTTTTCCACAATTTCTAACGTCTTCTCCTCTACCGTCATTAGCATCTCCTCCGTTGTTTTGGCCTCGAAAATGGTTTTCCAATCTATTACTTCCATGCTGGATGTCACATCTTCCCAGTTTATAGCTTTGGAGTAAAAATTAAAAATTTCGAATTTGCTTCTTTATGTTGTGCGTGTTCTTTCCTTTCCTGTTGCCTTTATATTAGTTGTTATTTCAATGATGTTGTGGTCCGATATTAGAGTTGGGAATGTTTCTACATTATCCCATTAGATTACTGTTGTTTCTGAATACCAAATCTAGGCAGTTGTTTTTCTTGTGTTTTCTGTTATTTCTTGCGTTAACATAAATTCATCAGCTAGAGCTTTTTTTTCAAGTGGGGTTGTTTAACCTCCTTCGCAACATCTAAGGTCATATGACGGAGGGGACCTACAGCTTTACGTGGGATCCGAACCACGGGTCGCTACATAATCTGGGCGCAGGGAACGGTCTCCCACCCAACTACTACCCAGACCCAATGTCGCTTAACTTCGCTGATCTTCTGGAAGCGGGGTTACGACATCGGCCACAACGTAACCCATCTAGAGCTAGTAGCATTTATACCTGCTCCTGGTCTTCTCGCGTGCCCCTTTTTTCCTGGTGTATACATACGAGGTGCGATCCAAAAGTTCCCGGACTGTACAGACAAAAAAATGTAGGCTTACTTTAGGTTCTAATTACTGCTGTTCCCTTCGAAGTAGTCCCCTTGGGAGTTGATACAGCGGGCCCAGCGATTTTCCCACTGCTGGAAGCACCTCTGGAACTCCATTTTGGGGATGTTGTTCAGCACCTCGTGCGATTCCGCCTGAATCTCCCCAATGTCGTCAAATCGTCGCCCCTTCAGCCGGATCTTCATCTTGAGGAACAGGAAGAAGTCACAGGTGGCTAGGTCGGGAGAGTAGGGGGGTGGGGAACACTGCCATGTTGTTTTTAGCCAAAGACTGCTGCACAGACAGAGCGAATTTGGCAGCGATCGACCTCATGTTGAGTGCCTCCGTGAGAATGCGTTGGCATGAACCAAACGATAGGCCACCGATGCTGCAAATGTCGTTAATCGTTCGCCGACGGTCCTCGTGGATGTCCTGACGCACTTTTTCAACATTTTCGTCGGTTCTGCTGGTTGAGGGCCGACCAGAACGTTCGGAATCCTCAACCAACGTTTGCCACGTTTGAACCGCGAGAACCACTCGAAAGTCTGGCTTCTGCCCATGGCGTCATCACCAAATGCTTGTTTAAGCATTTCGTGGGTCTCCGACGCGGTTTTTCCGAGTTTGAAGCAAAACTTGATGCATATACGCTGCTCCTTCAAGTCTGCCATTTCTCTTCTCGCAAAAATCGCATAAAACACTAACACTAACGCACAAAAACGCTCGTGAAAAAACGCGTGCGTGTATCACTATGTCACTCGGTACACTGCTTCACGATAAAGCTGTTTAGCGCTATCTACCGGCCCAAGTCCGTACTACGGCTTGTTAGCGCTTCACGCTGCCAGTCCGGGAACTTTTGGATCGCACCTCGTATATTTTTTCCTATCCTTTTATATTTTATGAATGGGAAATTAAAATCACCACAGAGAAAAATATTTGGCGTTGGAGAGTGTAGATCTTTTACCCAGTTCCTTACCTCTGTAATGGAATCTGAAAATTTTGAGGATGGCGTGTTTAGGGGTCTGTACATTACAATTAACACCATATTTAATTTTTTAACTTTTCCTGCTATAGTCATTTCTGCCATATGCCTTTCGCGTGTGTAAATAGCACATCCTCCTTTACGTCTCACCGTTCTGTCGCCTCGGAGTATGTTATAGTTGTCAATTTGTATTTCTTTTTTGTCAATACTGGACTCACAATTGAATGTTGGCTAGGATTATTTTTATATTTTCTCTCGTTTTCGCATACAGGTGGTTCCATTTTGTTTTCCAATGGAGGTGCCGGTTTCGTTGCCTTGTGGTCCTCCGAGAATTTACCTCTTTTTATCTTTGTCGGTACCTGTTGTCCCGATAACGCATGAAGTGCCTTTGTGCGTACCTTCTGTCCGGCTCTCGGATTCCTATATTTGTCAGCTGGTTTTGTAAATGCTGGATAGTATTTAGCAGCTGAATTGTGTTGGCTGCGTCTAAAAAATTGGCAATCTTCTTTGATGTTCGTTTTTCCTGTTCACTCGTTGCGTTACTTTGAGAGTGGTAGTAATGGCATTTTTTTCCGTATTTGCAACTCCCATATCTTGCATAGGTGTTGCAGACCGTAAAATGGTGGAACTTGCATTTCTTATCAAATTTGCAGTATCCACTTGTGTAATGTGTGCTGCATAATGTGGGATGTGCATATATGCATTGCCCATCCCTATATCTGCAGTTCCCTTTCGCGTAGTATTTACATACGATATTTTCTACGCTTCTACTTCTTGGTTTCTTATTATTTTCAAAGTTCTTAATTTTGGTATTATCATTATTTTTCTTTGGCTGTTTATTTTCCACGTTTTTCTTTATCTTTTTATCATTTCTCTCGTTGGACCGTTTGACTACTCAACTTTTACTTATTTCTTTTCTTTCATATATGTCTTCCTTCCATATTATATTGTTTATATTCTTATTCGTTATTAAATTGTTGTTCGTTATTATGCTGTTATTCGTTATTTCGTCCTCTCTCTCTCTTCCACTCGGTTTTTCGTTGGGACAATTCCGGACCCTTGTGTTCCTATTATTTCATTCTTTTCTGTAGCATTCGAGTCTGCTCTCTCCATTTCTTTAAAGACCGCGAATGAATTTGCCGTCTGTGTACATGCGCCACATAAAAATTTGATCCCCACGACGTGTTTCGCGTTCGAGACAAGAGTTAATTCCCTATCATTCCAATTCATGCAGATAAAGTCATGCAGTCGTTGACAGAAATCACATCTAATCGCCGAGTTTTCCGTTTTTTCCAGATTACACAAATTATGATACAAATTAAGTGAGAATTTGGACCCATAGCCATGCTATTCCTTAATTACCCATTACACAAATTATACCCATACAAATTCTTTCTTTATTTATTTATTTTTATTTCTATTTCTTTCTTTTCGATGGTCGAGGGTTTTCCGTGGGTTTTCTGACCTTTGCGTTTTATGACCTTTTTCCTGCTTTGTTTCAAACTTTCTCGAATGCCAACTGTATTTAGTTTTGAATATATACGTTAAAACTGGTGACAAATTATGTAAACTGTATTGCACTTTCTTAGTTTTAATGAATTTCACTTTATATATTATATGCACGGTTTCACTGATACTGCATACACTTTCGGGTGTAAACAGAATAAACCGCCGAGTACTTTTTCCATTCTAATTTGGGTGTTAAATAGAGAGAGAGAGAGACAGCACGTCCATTCACCACAGGATACAAGCAAACATCAACTCACTCATATAACCAATGTACGGTAGATGGCATCCGAATCGACGTGCAGTGTTGCCAACAATGATTAAAGAATTCGGATCAATAAAAGAAAGCCACCTCCAGCATCTTTAGTTAGCTTTATAAGGCTAACTAACGAAAATATAACGACCTAACCTAACCAATCGTCAAGGGCGTACAGTTGACCTAACGATTGGTTAGGTTAGGTCGTGATATTTTCGTTAGTTAGCCTTATAAAGCTAAGTAAAGAAGGCCGGGGGTGGCTTGCTTTCATTGATCCACGAGTTCACCTGATACAAACATAATCAATGTAGGTTTTTACTTACGAAATTATACGCCGTACAAACTTATTTTCTGACCGCTCTCGTATAAGCATAAAAAATAATAATAGTACAGGAGAAATTTATAGACACATTTAATATATGTATGCATAACCAAAAATACACACTTATATATAAATTTCAAAAATAATAGTACAGGAGAATTCCAATACATGGTGTGTATATATATATATATATATATATATATATATATATATATATATATATATATATATATATATATATATACACGCTTTATGTTCTATGCGCTTAAATAAAATACTAAACTCGCATGTGATCGAGTCTACAGTTATATCCTCGCTGCTTTGTACTACGCAATAAATACGATTTAACATTATTTCACTACTCAAAGTATGTGGATATCTATATTCAATATAAAGGGCTTTCCGATCGTTTAACACTATTTTTGTACCCACTTTACAATTGGTTGGAAAGTTATCACTCTCTTTAAACACGGATAGAATACATTCAAAAGCACGCACAAAGAGGGCACCGTTTGCCACATCATTATTAAATTCAAGTTTATAAACACTCCTTTCCAAACGAGGGTTTATTCTTTCCAAGCCGAGCTTTTCAACCGTGAACACTTCTTCACAACGCATATCGACACTTGAAGTAATCTTCTAAATCGTCCCGACAACTGACCATTATGTAAAGAAATAGCTCTTCAGGGTGAACAGTGTAGTTGAGCTCAGCCCTGTACCGCTCAAGTTCTTTGTACCAAAGATCAAGATATTTCGAAGCGTCTGTACCTTTTAAATCCGCATCCAGTTCCAATCCATTCTCGCCTTGTTCGGTCCTATACTCGGTGAAGCCGTCGAGCAGAGCGGTGTACCGTGTCAAAATAAAGCATATTGGCAATACGGGCGTCTAATATATAGTGGGGCAGATACGTGAAACAATCTTTCAAATGGTGATACAAGCACCAAAATTGGCATGAATACTCCTCTGGGACTACTATTTTGAAAAAGCCCGCTCGCCACCTAAAAATTCAAAATGACCGCCATGTGCGGTATAGAAATACTATGTTTACCACACAATTAGATACAGTGAGCCGATTTGAATGATTTTCGTAACGAATTATATGTTTTTGACTATGCAGAACCCAAATTTAAAACTATAAAACTTATCACAAGCTTCTTTCCACCATTTCTAGCAGATTATGTGAACAACTTAGCCAAATTTATAAAAATAAATGGAGCTGTCGCCATGCTATTCATACCCCCACAAATGAGTGCTCTTCGGTCATCTAATGACATTAGCTCCGCCTGCGCCGTCTCATTTGCTTCTGAGGTTATGAATGGACGCAGGATTTATTTATTTTTATTTAAACGTAGGTAACTATGAAAGTACTTGTTTGTCCTTTACTCTCTTTGCACTTTGTACTTTCCACTTTGTCACTTATAAGTGTTGCTGTCCACATGTACACTCTGAACGAATCCTCGCATCTGCAGCTGCACAGTGATGTGCAGGTGAGTCTAAAGAGATAGCATTTGTACCTTCCACGGTATCCTGTCTTGCAGCTACACTTGGTCAGTTGTTGACAAATCTACGCAACTGGTGGGAGTGCTGTCCAGAAGATCTGCCACAGGTCACCTTGCTGTGTCCATCCCCAGTCAGCAGGACTTTGGGTTTCGGGCTGACTGACTCCATATGCAGCCTACCTGGTAGGCCGCGCGCTTGGCGTCCTGAAGGAGAGCTGCTCGAGTTGGAGGAATGGCTTCGTACGGCCTCTGCTTGTGAGCAAACATGTCGAGCCGTGCGTCATCAATACCCGCAGCTGTACTGGACCTGTTACACATAGTGACTACAAACTTCTCCAGGATCTTCAGGTCGTCGTCTTCAACTGTTGGCGGGTACTGCCTGAGTTTGATGAAGACATCAGAGGCCTTGGCACATACATCCCAGGTTTGCCATGCAGACTTCTTCCTTTTCTTCTTCCTTGGTCATGATCACCGTGTTTGGTGTGCACATCTCTGCAATCTTTTCAGCCAGGAAGTTGAAGAGCTCGGTCTTGTTGTCGTTGTATCTCAAGAAGGTCCGCCAGTTTGGGGGCATTTTGCCTGTGTCTGTCACTCTGCATCTGGCTCCCCGTCCTCGCTTTGACCTTGTTTCGGCCTTCAGCCTCGATGGCCGGTAGACATCAAACACAATGTCTTTTCTCTTGTACTTGGAAGAGTATGCTTGTATTGTGGAAATAACGTCCAGCGCTGCATAATCCTCAAACGTCCGTGGTGGCAGAGTGTTCACCAAAGCCGAACCATCAATAATGATGGCATCAGCCTCTGGTTCGGTGTCTGGCATTGTAACACGAGCCTCAAGAATGGCAGGAAGCTGAGACTTCTGGCAGGTGTGAAGCTTTCCACTATCACTCAATGAAGCAGGAAATAACTGGTTCTCATACCGAAAGAACTGCTGTAGGTCACACACTCTGGTCTGGCATGAAATGAAGAGTTTGGAGAAGAGGCGGCAGTCTTCCTTCAGTACCTTTTGCTTTGGATCACCAGGAGCTGGTTCTTGTCTAAAGCAGTCCATCTTGTCCTTCTTCATTGGCTTGTAGAACATGCATTCCTCTTCACTTTTTAGCTCCTTCATGAATTCCTGGAAGCGGATTCTGCCCCTCTCATAGTGTGTGCCAATCATTTCAGCAGCACTTGGGTGGGCAATGTCCTTTGTGTCCAGTGTAAGCAGGTCCCCAGTCTCTTCCTGGAAAGGATTGCCCATGTCCTTAATTAACTTAGCCTGTCTACTTTCTCAAAGAACACTCTTTGAGCTCGCTGAGTCTGCTCATGGTATCTGCCACGTTCGGTTACATCTTTAGCTTCTGAAGCTCCCTCGTACTGAACAACCATCTGACTGAATTCAGGGCCAGCCTCCATCCATCTTCTCAGCGCTGATGTGTCTTCAGTCACACCGACTGCACCCCCGTCACCTTTGATGACGGCATTGGCTTACTCGTGAGCTTGGTCGATGGCCATTGCTGAGAATTCCCGGCTCGATTTGTGCACAACAAATTTTCCACTGTGAAACTCAAGAGCCAGCTGGGGGTGTTTCTGATCTAGGGCCACCATGTCTCTAAGATGAATGGGAAGCCACTGTGCATAGTTCACGTTGTTGTTGGCAAAGAAGAACGGTATCAGCTCAGACAGCGCTTGACAGTACAAGGTGAAATGGCTTCTCTGAACGCCTGGATCAGCGAGAGGATCACCAGTTCCATTGACAACACCATATTCCAGAACTGAAACTGCGGGCTTTGCAGTTTGCGTCTCTCACACCAATCTTCTAAACTGAACACTCCCTCGGAGCTCGGAGTGTTCGTGTGTCTCTGTGCAATAATCAGTGTAGGCTGCCTTCAGGAGGTTGTACGCGAGTAGCTCAGAAAATACCAGTGCAGTAGTGGGTAGTTGGTTGACTTCCTTCTCTAGCTACCCTTGGCACTTCTTGTTCAGGCAGGCCCTCTCCTTGTTGTACGGGCCTGCCAAGCAAGAAGAATGGTACTGCATCTCTTGTGCTACAACATCACCACTCAGTTTGTCCAAAAGTCTTCCATCGTTTAGGTTTCGGGCACATTCATTCAGTCTTCTATTGAGCTGCATGGTCATGGCTGTCTCAGTTCTGATGCTGGAGCTTCCTTCTCGCATAAGAAGCACTCAGACTGTAGACCTTTATGGCTGGTTCTTCGCATCTTACTGCGTCTTTCATCTGTACTACTAGCACTAGTTACTCCTTTCCTTGCCCGTTGCAGTTTGGTGTTGTTGAACATTAGTCGACAGCTCTGATGGTATTTTGCATTGTTCTTTCTCAGCGTTTCTTTTATGCTGCCACCTTCATCTAATCTTGCTGGATCCAAAACGATTGGGAGATCATTGATGGCTTGAAAGAGTGGAACATTTGACGCAATCATAGAGTAGCCATCATGTTCAGTACTACATGGATTGTGGGTTGGTGGTGATTTGAGATCTTCGTCCTTCTTCTCGATTTGACAGAGACAACATTTGTTCCAGTCAGTTTACAATTTAGATGGTAATTCAGCCAAACTGGCATTCTTGTGAGACGACGAACAGTTCACGCCCTGGCTCACTTCTGTAACAAAAATAAGAAAGTTAATTATTAGTAAGCTGCATATATTTTCAGTCAATTTGCTACAAATGGTAGAAAGAAGCTTCCGAGAGTTTTAGGGTTGTAAACTCGGTTACAATTAGACAAACACACACAACTGAAACATCACAAGCAGCGCTTTCGCTGAAGTGCATCGTGATGCACTGCGCTGCGACTCCGCATCGCGGCTTGATTACAGCCTCCGCTGTGTGCGGTAATATTCATACAATTTAACAATAGACAACACATGCATATTACATTCGACAATCGGTATATTCGAGGCCCCAGTCTTATGCCGCAATACGTGGCAATATTGTTCGAGAAAACCAGTCGGCCGGGTTATTTTTCGATCGTATGTATCGCATTGAGTATCCTTTTCAGTCCGATTTCAGTCAATGTGCTACAAATGGTAGAAAGAAGCTTCTGAGAAGTTTTAGGGTTGTAAATTCAGCTTCTCCATGGTCAAAAATATATGATTTGATGCCAAGATCATTCAAATCGGACCACTCTGTCAAATTTTATAGTGAAATAAGTATTTCAACGGCGGTCATTTTGAATTTTAGGTGTCTAACGGGATTTTTCAAAAAGTAGTCCCAGACGGGCATCCATGCCAATTTTGGTGCTTGTATCACTATTTGAAAGATTCCCCTGAATATGTTCACTTATCTACCCCATAGACTTTAACTTGCGGAAACCGACGACTTCAAACATTCTGTCGAGAATGAAACGGTTCCGCGTGCATTCTTCCACATCAACTGCATATCAATGCATAACAGCGTATGAGGGTGCATCACTAATCTGCTCTCTTTTTGTGCCTACACCGGCAGGTATTATATAACGGCCCTCACCCGACTTCTCAACCTCCACGAAGATTCTCTTCATCTCCTCAACACTTAAATAAATAATGTTCCGTTTACCAAAGTTTGATTGTCTACAACTCGTTTCAAGTACATACTGTACTGTCACAGACACATCGTATACGGCATTAAGGATACTGCTCAACAGAAGCTCCATCGTATATTGGTTTTCTATTGTGAGGAGCACACGTCCACTCGGGTCAAGCTCTGAGGTCACTATGAGCAGCCGGTGCGTTGGCTCGGCGGGAGGTGTGGAGGGATGAGTCACACAGGCGCTTCATACCAAGCGTTAGTGATTCGTGCACGGGGTTGTTCCAACATGAAAGAATCATATGAATATTTGTAACCCATTATACCTGACATTCGTTTAGAAAAATTTTCCGATATATGAAGTAATAACGGCTTTAATGTTTTATCACTCCCCGGAACGCACACCATACATCTTCATTCATTTTCTCCAAACATTTTATTAACACTCCAGCGCTCTATATGAGAGAAACATGTGTCCATATCTATCCATTTTGCTGAACAAACGATACTCACACCTAAACTCTATTAAAAACTCGCACAAGCCTTTAGCCACAACCTCACTGCGAACCGCATCATGATATATATGAACGTAATGATAAAAATATTTTAGGTTATCCATAATCACAAGATTTATATTCTCAGTCGCAGGGTATGCGTTCCCAGTGTGATGTAACATGACATAATACCGCTTGTCACACCAATTGTCAACAAGGTTCACAACCCACACCGTTGGTTCTTTTCTGCACGTGATGCTTCTTCCACTTCGCGGTGTATGTGCACCTTTACGTAATTTAGTCATATGACGTAGTCCATTACATCGTTTGAGCCACGAAAGCCAGCAATACTCTCGCCAGAATATCCGTAGAGTATTTGGACCTCCTGTTCCTCACGCTTCGCGCGGTTCAATGTGGCCTTAAAAGCCTCAAAAGAGGGAGGACTAGGGATTCTTTGAGTGTTCACCACATCTGTAAACTTTATCGAATACCACTTCATGAATGTCGAGCACGCAATATCAAAGGTCGCCATCACTATTTTCTGTCTACGTGAGAATTCTTCAACAGGTAAAATACACGACTGAGGTCCAGGGCTTGTTGAGGTCAACTGAGCACGCAGGGCAGAGAAATGACCAGCTAGTAGCAGGAGTCACGTGACCCCTTTGATTGAGTTGCGCCATACAGTGGGCGGTGCTTAGGTTTTTCCCTGTACACACACACGCACACACACACACACACACACACACACAAAGGAGAAAATGAAACGCTAATTGAAACAATTTATTTTAAATAGAAAAATAAATAAACATATCGTCAACAAGTAAATGTACGCTAACATGACAGCAATATTCACGCTTCGCAGTATCCAAAGGGACCAGTATCGTAGGTGCCAGGCACCCGGTAGCGTTTCCTATATGTGTTACGAAAAATTTTCGTCCCCCTAAGTTTCTTCACGCCCACCAGTTAGTATGCCCGAAAACTGTGAGTCCCTACAGTCAGTTGGGGTGGTTGGTCACCCTCGTCTTCTAAGCTCACTAGCTCATTCAGCGAATCAAAGTTAACGATCCGCCGGTTCGCCTGGTTAAGTGTGATGCCTTTCGCCTTCAAAATATATCTCACTTCCTCCCCCACCCTCACCCGTACCCCGTAAGTTTTTGGACCTGTTAAGACAAAAGAATCAGCGTAGGCACTATCTCCATACTCATCCTTGATCTCATCATTCAACTCTCCGAGGAATTCACAAATAAGTGGCATGTATTCACCTTCCCTCTCCGTGAATATCACACTATCTTTGTCTGCGTACAGAACCCTCCATCCAAGAGAATGCAGTAGGCCCCAAAGTTTAATGCGAGCGTATGCTGTTGTGAAGCTGGCTACAGGTATGTTTGTAACAAGTGATGTATCTGTAGCCAATTCGGTTCTGTTGTACCTTATTATGTACATATTACCCACATTCACGATCTCCATGACCTCTTTATCGTGAGCTTTGGCGTAATCCCACACTTCGTTATAACTTTGGGCTAGATGGACGTTCCTCTTGTCTGTATTCTGAGCAAATTTCCCCAAACACTATTTAGGCACAACTTTGAATTAAAGCGCTTGCCTGGGTTCTTTACAATTTGGGCCCGTTCAAGTTGTATCCCTTCACGTTCACGGTAGCGCTGAATATACGCCGATTTTTCATTTTCGGTCTCAGCTCCTCGCGGGTACCCTGATGCTTCTACCTAATCCTTCATAAAAGTGCTTATATATGGTGTGAAAAGGTTGAGGAGCTTCTAAAACCTCCACACCTCATATATCTTCAATATTCTGTAACCGTGGCGAACGGCTTGGGACAGCTCGGGTCTTGTATATAAGCCAATGATCTTCCGCTGGTTGGATGTGTGATTACAGGCCCCATTGTTCTCCTCTGCGCACTTCACGCACAGGAGATACATGAGCTTGTGGTCTATAATGACGTATAAGATCGGCATCCATAAGTCACGAGGGGGAGCACATTTACGAAAGAAAGGCCGAAATAGTTCTTGTCTAAATTAGCTGAGAACTCTTCGATGGTGGGCAGAGCGGGGCCCATCAGTTTTTCAGGTGCCTCTACGGGGTACGGATTGTTCTTCATCACGTAGGGGATAAAGAACAGAAGTCGTAGTAATGGAGTTTCACGCCCTCCGCAGGTGGAAAGTATAGTTTGAAGAGGTTTGTACGCCCGCCGAAAAAGCTATCACCGCATTTGAGAGGATCCAACAACATTGAACGTTTAATGGTGTTTATTCACGGTACTGCCCCCTCTGTTTCCTTCCGTGCATCCATCCGTGCATCATATTCGACCTCCCACAAGACCTTGTGAGTGAACTGGGAGCTTATATGCTGATCGCGGGTGCGGGTCCATGCAAGACTGTCGGCAGGAGATCTACCATGGATATCTCCTACGATTCCACACTCAGGACGTGGGCATCCATGCCACCAGCAACCGTTAAAGGAGTACGCAGTCTTCTCATCAGTGGTACGATCTTCGCTTAAACCATCCACCCAAAAAAACATGACCATTAACCTCAATAGCCACTTCCCCCGTGTTGCGGGCATATTTTATGTATACACCGGTCTGTTGCTGGAGGGGTATGAGCCAGTAAATAACCTTATGCCCATAACTGCGTGGGTTGTTTCTGTGAATGATGGCTAGTGTATCTTCAGGCATGAAGTTGTTCTTGAACACCGTAAAGCACAATGAGGCGATCGTGGTTGCGACTTATAGCGGTTCGCAGTTGAACTGGTCTATGTACATCCTTCTAAAGGCCTGGAAACTTACTCTAAGCACGCGCACATCATTCACGCAATCACGCTCATATTCATCCGCTATACTGTAAGGATTAGATTCATTAAAACTGTTGTAGTAGCAGTCAAAATCTTCACGCTCACCATCACTCATGTTGGCATAGTTAAAGTAATGTTTTGGGGGAGGTACTCCTACGTAATTCAAAGCGTCGCTAGTGAGGAAAGTGTAAGGGAAATACCTTTGTGAAACATCGGCGGCTACGCCCATTACCTTGGGTAGCTTTGCTAATTTACAAGGTGTGAATAATAAGGTGTCTTTAATGTGTATATTACCTCTTATTTGCATCTCCATAAGTTTGTTTCCTCTTTCCATGGGATCGCCTGTAAATATCTCCGATGACTCGTGCTCAAGCAATTCCTTATAAAGGAACTGTGTCAAATTTTTCACCGTTATGGGCAAGAATAAACAGTCATTTTTTTTAACTTGTCCGCTGACTTGACAATATAGGACACAAACAGTTTCACGGGGTTGTCTTGTGCAATCGTTTTAAAAACGTTTGTTCGTTTACCACATTTACGACACTCATCACACTCGACTTCCATCTACTCGTCGCCGATAGTCTGGCTTACAAGTAGATGTGGGATAACCTCTTTGGTTTCAGCATCCGTATATGTTTCTACAGTATGTCATAGAATACAGTTATACAATGTTTATTTTCAGGTTTAGCATCTTTCATATAACGTACATGCTTTATACCATATAACTTATATTTCTCGTTGCACGTAGAACAGTGAATTTCATCACATTTATGCCTGAATTTCCCCCAATTATCCATCATATGAAACATACCACATTCACAGATTCTCATTTTCCTGCACGTGCCAATTGATTTATGGAGCTCAAACAGTCATTATTGAAAAATGTGCGTCTACACACATTACAGTCCCTCTTCTCCGCTTCAACTACACGACTTTCACATTTGGAGCTTTTACACTGCTCACATACCATGTGGAAATCCTTACAAAGTTTCACTGTATCATCCGCAAACTCGAGACATCCCTTACACAAATCATGATGCCTTCCATATTTTCGACATTTATCATAACTCGCGTAAGGGTCCTTTATATTGCGAATGAGGAGATACGTTCACCCTGACAGCCCTAAAATAAGTAGAGGTTTTGTAGTCTCTCACATAAAACATACACAGTCCTACGACGATCATCCATTCCAAATATAACTATCCGAACATTCATTTCCTGCTCTACCCTTCTCAGCTCTTCAGGACTCATATTACTGTCAAACTCGATCTTGCAATCTACTGCCAGTTTACGGGGACGCTGCACAACCGTAGGCAACCAAATTTTTGGGCCCATGCATTTAGTACAGTAAACATATGAGCTAAGGCTACTGCTATGAAGCCGCAACCACGCTGGGTGTTTATATGCCGTCTGTAAATAGACTGAGAATTGAAGTTAAGAGTATAAGGTGTGGTCGTATGTCCCGTAACACGGAATACGTGGTCAATATCTATCGTGAAGTTGTTCAAGTTGAAGGCGATGCTACTTTGAGAGGCTTGCAATATACGCCCCAAAATGTAGTCTATATCCACAGCAGCTAAGCGCCTGTAGGATATTACTACCCAAAAATCATCTATACCTCCGTCATCTGACCCGAACTCGAAGGACAGTCGCGTCCTGATTTCACGCCCGTCGCTGTTCTGAAAGGCAAACTCCACAATACGTTCAACTACGCGCCGCAGTCCGTGTTCAGCATCGTTACTATACATGGTTCGCGGGTCAATCCTGAATACGTACCGGTTTCCAGTGAGGGCTGGGGTGGGGGTGGTTGTTATGCTACTCTCTAAAGAATGAGATGCTGCTGCTGTGGACGGTACGACCGGAATTTAACAGGAATAAGGGGCCACAGTTTTATTTTTAAAAGGAACTAATGTGGGGGCTGTGTCGTAAGACGTAGAAGGCTGGGGCTCTCTTACTGTGGGTCTAACAACCGGCGCACTCCTGGCACGCTTTATGCCTGACGTGGAAGGCGAATCATCAACTTCATCATGCCCTCGCTTTCTCCTCGAATTGTCGCGTGTGGGTGCCACAGTTGGCGTTGCTGGGTGCTCGCTAGCGGGGGTGGAGTCTGTAGCCCCAACAACGACGGGGCAATATCGATGATGGGGACATGTTGCTAGCACAGTACCTCAATCTCATCGTCATTCACAGTGCTGAGGAAGAAGAAGAAAGCCAAGATTGTAGAATATAAGGAGCATCAATTAAAATTTTATTATATTTTGTAAATGTTCCTCTTAGGAGTGTGACGAGTTAGAAATGGATTCTGTAGAAAAATTCAGGTTCACGAGCCCGTCCACATGTATTATATCTGGCCCCAGGGGCGGCTCTGGCCTAGAGGCTGTAAGGCTGCAGACCCCCCAACTAAAATGACGAATAATGCGTCTCTACGGTCTCTTTATTTTATTTAAAGTGTTGTATTAAACAAAAAATGAGATTCTAAACTAAACTGATTTTTATATATTAATAATGTGACGAAATAAAGATAACTTCCAGCAAACAATGATGAATAAAAGGTTATTTAAAATGTAATATAAATATAGGGCCTACCGCGCTAAGATGTAAATTTTAAGGCTGCAATCGTGCAGTCTATACACAGTATACAGGGTATGAGATTTAGTGAGGACTGTGAGGTGAGTGCGGTCACTGCACTGCTGCCAGGTGCACGATGTCCCTAATGATTAATTTCACGTTTAATTCGCTATATTTGATGAAAGTTGATCTATTTAAATTATACTTCCGTCACCGTGTGTTAATATCAAACTATTAAAAACTGAATTTTCAAATACATTATTGGTAAAGTAGAAGATAATGATATGATATGCAGCAAAATTTGGATCTTTTAAGTCTGCAGCAGATGCAGACTGCTAGCGTACAGTTGCAGACGGCACGTGACGGCAGTGTTCGGACGCTGGTTATCAAGTGTGGTCAATCATTGTTTCCTGTGCTAGGCTGATCGTGCTTCTTTTTCAATTAAATTTATTATTGTGAACCAGATTTCTACTTGGTTATTTTGATTCAATTAGCTTATCTGAAACTTTTATTTCTCCCTTACATACAAGCCATGGAAAATACAGTGACGTTTTTGAAATCAATTAAATTTTCAAGCCTAACCTACCTCGAAAAGGTTGAAATTAAAAACAAAGGCCGTCCAACTCCTGTTTTAAATATAGAAGAGACAGGTAAAAGTAGAAATAAGGATTACGTTCGCAAATTTAATTCAGCTATTTATGATAAACATGATTGGATTTGTGGCTGTGAACAAAGTAATTCTCTGTTCTGTTTCCCATGTTTATTATTTGGAGGAGAAAGTGAATGGACAACGAATGGCATTTCTAAGTTGAAAAACTTGCCTCCAAAGATAATAAAGCACCAGCAAAGCCAAAAACATTTGATAAACGTAGTGAACTTATCTTTTCTTGGTAAAGTGAATATCAGAAATCAGCTGAGTGAAGCACATAGACAATCGATTGACAGACATAATGAATTAGTGAAAAGAAATAGGGGCGTGCTATCTAAAATTATTGATTGCATATTATTCTGCGGCAAATTTGAGTTGCCATTACGTGGCCATGATGAGAGTGACTCTTCCCAAAATCCAGGAGTATTTCGCGGTTTGATTGATTTCTTGTGTAAATCAGATCCTAGTTTAGAATCTCATTTCCGAACTGCTACAGCTTTTAAGGGAACTTCAAAAACGATTCAAAATGAATTATTAGATTCTATATTAGTTCTTTGCAAAAAGAATATCAAGGAAGAGATTGAAAAAACTGACTACTTAGCTGTAATGTGTGATGAAACAACGGATATTTATAATAAATCACAAATGGCAATAATGTTCAGATATGAACTAAAAGGAAATCCCGTTGAACGGTTTTGGAGTTTCTTCAACCCTCCAAATCTCACTGGAGAAGCTTTATCCGAAATACTCCTCAATGAACTGAATAGTTTACTGTCTAATAAGGAGAAACTTATAGCTCAAACTTATGACGGAGCTGCTGCTCTTAGTGGAAAGCAGAAAGGCGTCCAAACAAGAATAAAAGAAGTCTATAAAAATGCTCATTACGTACATTGTTACGCACATCAACTGAACTTAATAATTGAGAAAGCAACATCAAAAATTAGCAAAGCAAGAGTTTTTTTCAATAGCTTGTCTGGAATTCCTGCATTCTTTTCAAAATCCCCTCAAAGAACAGCTGAATTAGAAAAAATTACTCATCGGATTCCACAAGTATCAGCAACTAGATGGAATTTTAAATAAACAGTAAACGAACTGTAAACGCTGTATACGAAAGAAAAGATGAACTAATCGAGTGCTGCAGCATTTTAGAAACCTATCAGTCAAAGGAAACTGGACTTGCAGCAGCTGGTATTAAAAGAATGCTAAATGATCCGGAATTTACTTTTTGGCTGGAATTCTTCAGTAAAATAATGCCCCAAGTTGAAATTTTATTCGCACAATTTCAATCTAGGTGTATTGAAGCAACAACCGCACAATCCTATGTAAACAAATTTACTGCTGCTATTGAAAACATTAAGCAAGAATATGAACACTTTTCTGAACAAAACAACTCAAATGAAGGAAATAAAAAGAGGAAGTTTTCAACTACTAATGAAACATCAATTGCAACAGATGTCTGCGATATAATTATCCAAGAATGCACTAATAGATTTAGCTTTACTGGCCATCTTGAATCCAGTAAACTGCTACTAAGAAATTGTTTTGAATCTTATCTTAAAGACTTTCCAACTGTAGAACTCGGCAAAGCTGTTGAAGCATATCCAATGCTTGACAAACTAAAACTCAAAACGGAACTATCCGTTCTTTATGGTCGAGACGATATCTGCTCAAACGACAAGCTCACTGATTTATTAAGTGTTCTCTTGGACAATAATTTAGAATCAGCATTTTCAGAAACAGTTAAACTTGTAAAAATTTTAATAACAACGCCCATGACATCAGCTGAAACTGAAAGATGCTTTTCAACCTTAAAAAGAATAAAAGCATTTCTTAGAAACTCGATGTTGAATCAAAGGCTCACGGCTTTAGCAATGCTGTCAATTGAAAATAGAATGATAAGTGATATCAACCATTTTAATGAAAAAGTGATTGATCATTTTGCAACGTCCAGAACCCGAAAAATGGATTTTATATTTAAATAAAATCATTTCATCCATTGGTAAGTAACCATACTAAGTATTTATAATTGAACTATTATTTTATTAAGCTAGTTTTCTTAATTTTTGTACCTTATAAGTATTTTCGAAAGCTACAGCCTTCCCACTTTATCGAGTCTAGAGCCGCCACTGTCTGGCCCTACAGGATGTAGTAAAACTGTTTATGCTTAAAATCATTAAAGATAAGGGGGAGATTTTCTCAAAATTTGTGCATAAAGTCATACACCATAGCAGTCAGTAATGAACGAGTACCAAGATGATATTCTGTTTCACAAAGGTGTTATGACGTTAATTCGTTAAAGGGATCTCATGTTAGAAATACATAAAACGTTTGCCGAGACATTTACAGTGTTTTCCCACCATCTTAACATAAGCGTATTTTTCATCAATCAGAATATATATTTCAAAAATAGATACATGCGCGATGTGTCGCTAAATACACAATATCTAGTCTTATTCGCACAACTTAGAGATGTGTCAAAAATTGGGGTATTAGCCAATCAAATATTTCCGAATCAGCGTAAGGAGTTTTTGGAATTTTATAAAGCTACAAGCAACGTTACGGATATTTGCTTTGTGACCTTCATCCGCGAAACACGTTTAGGGTGCTTCTAAGAACGAATATATTTCCAAACGAGGATGAAATGGTAAATAAATAAAAATCTATCACCGACTGCCACAGGCACTGCAACAGATGTTTCTTAAAAACATCGACCCCGACATTTTAAAATGTATCTGTGAAATCTGTCTTAACATTATAAAATGTAATGTACCAATGAAACCCCTCAGAAGGCTCCCCTACGTCGTTACAAAAACATAATACTCGCGCAATCGCTCGAAAAAAATCAAATTGTGGGGAAGAAAAACGAATTATTGTACAAAGAGGGGGTTCATTCCTGCCCATCTTTTTTTCAGTTTTGGGGCCTTTACTGACCAGTTTAATATAATGAAGAAAGTAGACGTGATTCCACACGAGGTGTATGCTTCACTGCAAAGCTCAAAGAGTCCAGATACGTTTCTAGAACCCAGTAAAAGCAGACTTAAAAGAATGGAAAGCGAATTGTTAGACCTATTAAACAGTGAAAAGTCACCTAATGAGAAAAGAATCTTATACCAAGAAGCTCTGCAGAAATTTCTTCATGATTACGAAAATTATAAGAATCCGACAGAGGTCCCCGTGGTTATTAGGCTCAGCGCAGATGACGTTGAGAATGGAGGCATAGGACCTGGGGTCGAGGCTAGAGACCAACAGTCAAAGAACAACGGAGCGACCTCACAACATATCAAGAATGTATTTAAAACCAGTTTCCCACATACATTGAGGAATAAAGGTTTAAGTCTTTATAATCTATTGAGTGAGGATCCCATCATACAGTTCACCGATACAGGTGAGGTTGTTGTTGAAGGAACAAAGGTACAGGGTTCGAACATCGTTGACATCGTCCATGATCTGATGAGAAAGTGGGATAAGCCCTCACCAGCAGGATGGGATCATATTAAAGCAAGACTACAGCAAATAAATGGCCCAAAGACACTGATAGGTAATCTGAACAGGTTAAAAGACTTGGGACAAGCCTCGCATGTACCACAGCTGGACAAGCCTACGCCTCCATCGCTATCATCTCTGAAGAGGAGAAAGAAGAGACCAAACAACAACAGTCAACCCTCCCCGCGCGCCTCTAAAATATGCAAATGGCTAACATATTAAGAAAATGTTATTATGACATTTCTATCCCACCTCCTACGGCGCCGTTAATAGACTGCACAGAGGCGTTTATAATGAGGGACTAGGGAAAAAAGATGTTGAGAGGTTTCTGCGGGAGCAGGATGCTTATATACTTCATAAGCCGGTGAGAAAAAGGTTTAAAACAGCCAAGACAACAGCAGCCTCGATTGATTCAGGCGGATTTAACAGACATGCAGAGATATTTAGTGTATACTGGCGTCTACTGCTACATCCTATTCATAATAGATGTATTCTCCAGATATTTGTGGCTAATTCCCCTGAAAAATAAATCGCCTGAAACAGATGCTAGAGCCACCAAACTGCTGATGTTGAAAGACAACAGGATTCCTGGCTATTTTTGTACGGATATGGGGAAAGAATTTATAGGCCGAGGTTTCCAGAACATGTTGACAGAATTTAATATCAGTTATTACACTAGCAATTCTATACATAAAGCATCTTTAGCTGAAAGAGTTCAACGTATCATAAAGGAACGCATTTCACGAATAAAAACACACACAGATATACAGTATAGACTCGCTGGCCTCATCCTACAACCGTACACACGACCGAGCGATTGGAACAACACCTAACGAGATTTTAGAAAGAGGTACGCATACATAACGTGAGGTGAAAAAAGATAATCGTAGAGTGTCAACACGCTCTGCGCCTTTCAAAATCAATGATTATGTAAGGCTGTCGCGTTCGGGTAATAAATTCGCGAATGGATTTGAACAAGGTTGGATACTTGAGATTTTTAAAGTTAGGGCTATGAGACCCAAAGACGATATAATGCTGTATTACGTTGAAGATTTGAATGGGGAAGAAATTGCAGGGGGCCTTTACGGCGAAGAGCTGCAGAAAGTGATATTTAATTTTGGAAAAAAAAAGAGCTTAAAATTGAAAAAATTTTAGCAGCAAAAATTCAGGAAAAGGAAAAATTTACCTGGTGAAATGGCTAGGGTACCCAAAAAGCTTCAACACCTATATAAAAGCTGATGCAATAATGAAGCTTAAATAGTATGCAACATGGCGCCTCGCCACTTCTACGTCACACTCCCGTCCTCTTCTTCTCTGTCTGTACATCCTAACAACACTCTGGCCAACTTTGTAACAGAACTCCATGGGCCCATTAAATTGGGCCGTGAATCATATGAGGTAGGAATATGCGAATTAGAATTGGCTTCCAAATTTTTAAGCATTACTAATAAAGAATCCGTTTTTACGGTTCTTTGAAACCGTGATGAGTGTGAAGAGGCAGGGTTAACTCGAGACGAAACCATGCGCGCCGCCCGGAGTGGGGAGGCAGAGTACTACACTACAGTAGTAACACTAGGATCGGGTCATTATGGCGCAGCCGAGGATGTTGTGAGAGACTTAAATGGTAGTTTGAAAAGATCAAATTTTACGTCTGATTTAGTATACGAAATCGTAAACAAAGATACCCCGGCACATACTTTGACTCTAAAATGAAAGGCTAACAGAAATATTAACGACAAAGAGCTGTTCAAAATTATAACCGAGGGCAGATATAGGGCAACCATCCAAAGAGATACTTTCAACGAATAACAACATGACTTGTGCAGCTTAATGGATCAGCTGAAATTGGAGAAACTGAAGGAGCTTAAGCATCTCATACTACAAGCCTCATTCTGTCAATGTTTCAACTAACCTACTAACTAGTATCTCAGTATATATGAGAACGATTGAGGGGAAAAGTTTTCCATTCGGTGACGGGAGCTTAACCCGAAGGCCTTTCCAGTCTATCGATGGGTGAGATTCAAGTGCGGGAGTGGGATTGGATCCACTTTTTCAACCAAACCGCCTACGGCTGTCCCCTTGCTGAAGAGTGGTTCCAGATATCTCGGCAGGAAAGCGTTACAATCAGGTCTTAGCACGTAGAAGACAAAATGGCTGTGGCTAAGTCTAAAGAAGCTCTAAAAAAGTACTTAAAGCGTACACGACGAAATCATCAAAGATGCAAAGAGAAAAATGGTTGGTGGTGAGAAGAAGAAGAAGAGTCCTGTCCGGAAGAAGAAGTGGTTACCAGCACGTGGCGTTAAACGTAAAAGGACATCAAAAAATAAGAAGTGTTCTAAGCGCATGAAACCTATGGTTGACCACTTTTTTAACTGATATAAGCTAAGAACGTTGCTCTCATGAATCATAGACCGTTTGCTACTTTCCGAGAGAGGTGGCACTATTTCTGGCGCGCTATGGTACGTTTCATCCAGCCGTGTAGTTCACAATGTTGTAAATCGGAGCTGTCACTCTTTGATATGCCCTCAACACAAGTGTCTATAGAGCACAATGACACCATTGGCTCCCACAGTGCTCATATAGAGTTCGTGATCCCCAGCTCAGGCCCTTACTTTTTTTATTTAAGCTGTGTGCACATGTATGCTAAAATACGAATAGCACATTCAGATGGAACGGAATGCGAAAAGGATTACGCTGTATACCCAGAAAAACCTTTCTATACACCATATTCAGTCAACGTGACGTGTATTTAAATCAGATCAATCGTCTCGGCAGGGTCTGGCTACTATCACCTACGAGCCTATCTGGAAAATGTCCTCAACTTTTCAAAAGAAGCGAAGGATATCTTTTTAACAGCCGAAGGTTATTATCAAGCTAAAGATGAAAGTAGTAGAAAGGCCAAATTTAAAAATTCTAAAAAGATGTATGAATGCTTCAGGCGCTACATACAGATTTCACATTCCAGGAGAAGCTGCTTGTGAATGGGGTCGATATGAAAATAAAGCTCACTCGTACGAGCCCTGAGATTTGCTTAAATCTGGAGGCTGACCAAGAAGAGAGCTCGAAGCCCGTGGTGATTCATATTATGGAGAGATATCTCCGCATGCGTCGAGTGAAATTAAGCTCTGCTAAACAAATAGAAATTGAAAAAAATTTACTACGCGCCACAGTAAAATACCCAATTAATAGCGTCCAACTCAATCTGTATACGGTGCCCTCAGGGCTAACATCGAAGTAGATAGAAAATGTTGCTCTTGGAGCTCTACCTTACAGGTTATTAATTGGAATGCAGGAACACGCTTCTGTGATGGAAAATATAAAAGGACCGCATTTAAGTTCGAAAATTTCGGCCTTAAAAATATAACCCTGTACATCAATGGAGTCGCCTTAGGTGGGACATTGGAAACGAATTATTCTACAGATGATGAGTTCCCGCTTTGCTCGAGAGCTTATAGTAATCTTGCACATATTGCCGGTACATGCAACGAATTAGGAATCGGCGTAACACAGAAGGAATTCGTTGAAAGGGTGAACCTTTACCCCTTTGACATCTCCCCCGACTTATCTGCGAGTATAAATACGCACATAAGTCCACAGCAGAGTGGGAACATATCAGTCAGATTGGAATTCGCCAAGCCGCTAGACTCGCATACTAGTGTACTAATTTACCTCGAATCGCAAGCCCTAATAGAAATTGATAAGTTTAGAGGTGTGGTCACAGACTTTTAAAAATGGATACGAATACACTCCAAAGAGTAATGAATAGTGACCGATTCACACGCTCCAAATTTATCAGCGTGTTTGCGAAGAATAAAACGCTGAAACTTCCAACTACGAGAAGGCGGATAAGAGATTCATTGGATAGCCGCTAATTTTAAAATTATGGAACGACTGTGCTATTTTAATTCACTGGGTGGACTTCCTTGGAATGATGCTATTATTGTAAAATTTCTCGATCAATTTCAAGTTCCCCAAAGAGTCTGAAATTCTTACCGAGTCCAGAGCTACAACAGCAACGTAGTGATATGTACAGTTTGCGATTTCTCATGCATATGGCCCGCGGGAATGGATTTATAAATTTTTTAAAATTATTCGACTTGTGTGACACTCGGTGTATTGTGTGAATTTTTATGCATATATATACACACACACATATATATATATATATAAGCACACCGGACAAAAAATTAGTCACCCCTCTCAGAATGTACCTAATAACGTGTGACGGCGCCTCTGGCCTTGATAACCGCACGAATCCGGCGAGGCAGAGACTCTACGAGGTTTTGCATGTACTGAACATCGATTTGCTGCCACTCGTTCATCAGCCGGTCCCGAAGTTCCGCCAGAGTCCGTGGATGTCTATTCCTGCGCTTCACTTTCTGTTTCCAGCCTGAACAACACCTTCGACGCATCCAGGATTAAAGGCTTCATTGGACCTGCGATGTACTCGTCGCCTCCCATCATTGGAGAACAAACAAAAACGGGACTCATCGGACCAAATTACACGTTTCCAATCTGCCGCAGTCCAGTTTTTGTGCCTCTGAGCCCATTTATAACGTGCCAATTTGTGACTTGCTGTTAACAGCGGCCTCTTCCGTGGTACCCTGCTCAGATGTCCATCGCATGCAGTTCTCGTCGCAATGTCCGTTCGGAAATTGGTCGCTGGAGAACCTCATTGGTTTCTTGGAGCAATTGTTCTCTGGTTTGAAAACGATTTGCAGTTACTAGACGAGAAACATGGCGGCGGCCCCTATTGTCGAGAATTGTTTTCCGGCCACAGTTACGCCGTCGATTGTCAGTTGATTGCGAACTACACCACTCTTTGTAAACTCGCTGGACAGTACGCGTTGACACACCAACAAATTGGGCTACTTCAGACATTTTGTGTCCGTGGGCTCTGCCAAACACGATGGCTCCTTTTTGCCACTGAGTAACGTCTGCCTCACGACCCATTTTGCAGACTATATCCAACACACACTTTGTTCTTCACCACCTCACGAAACAGATCTGATCCTGTGTGCTACGTCACCGCTACTTGTCACTTACTAATGCTACAGCAGCGCCCTCTGTGTGACCTTGAACTTCCTACTATCGGTGCTATTAGGGGTGACTAATTTTTTGTCCGGTGTGCTTATATATATAGTTGTAACTTCATCAATTAATTATTGTAACAATATGTACAGTATAGCTTAAAGGACTATATTGTATAAAATTATAAAATGTACCCCCAATAATATTAGTTTGTGTAACGTTTAAGGACGAGGATTATGTTCTGTAGCTTATTCAATCGATCCACTTGTTGACAGTAGACTTGAGCGGTGATTGTTTGGTTGTGTGGTAAGGTTTCAAAGTGTATTACACCACCTTTATCCCACCAAATACTAAGCAACACCTTCCGAGGGTGAAGATTTGGTTTTAGCTGTGGTGTCGCTGGTTCTCCGGCACAAACCCACTGTCGACGGCGCTTAACATTCTGGTACAGTATCCACTTTTCATCACCAGTCACTAAACGGTGCAAAAACGGATCTTGGAGTTCACGGGAATGAAGAGCTGTGCTAATGTTTACCCGCACCCTCATATTGTCGACCGACAATTCATGTGGCACCCATTTTCCTAACTTAGGCACTTTCCCGAGTTGTTGCAAATGTCGATGGATGGTGGACGGGGATGAATTTAGTTTCTGGGGCAATTCTTCGACAGTTGTTGAACAATCTTCTTCAAGTGCGGCTAACAGCAGGTCATCATCAAACTCAGCAGGGCGTCCAGAGCGTGCTGCATCTGTCAAACAGCAGTCACCATTCCTAAACTTTTGAAACCATCTTTGACATTTCCTCACATGCAGAATATCGTTGCCATAAACGTCCTGAATGTTTCGCGTTGCTTCAGTAGCACTATTCCCTTTTTTGAACTCGTTAAGCATTATATACCTGATATGCTCTTCTGATACCGCCATGTTTATGAGGAGTTCACATAAAGCAAAACACACGTCTTCAATGGTCAAGGTCTGTAAAGTATGTAGCGAAACACGATAGATCTCCTCTTAGATATAACCTTCGGAAAATTTATGCTTAAACCGAGCAGGACTAGTCTAAACTTAATCTATCGTAAAAAACGACATTACTTATGGGATGACCTGATAATTTAAGTTGGATATATATATATATATATATATATATATATATATATATATAATGTATAAAAAATTAGATCAATGTCACTCCTATATGTGTGAGAAACATTGAAAGCCATATAACGTAAAAATGTATTGTCTACAGTAAACGCTATTATGTATTAATTTATAAAACATTCCTCATAGTTTTATCATTTAATAAAATGTTAAAAATACAAGGCTTATTCTTATCGGACACACACACACACACACACACACACACACACACACACACACACACAAGAAAAAAGAAAAGCTTCCATCACTTCACCGACGACGAGGCAATCGTAGGACCGAGTGTCCTGTAAAACTTCTAGCCCCGTATTCAAATCACCGTCGTCGATTTAAGTTTCTTCAAAGCTATTACCAAACGTATCTACAACACGATCCAGCTACGCCCGAGTTCTTTAAGAAAAAGGTAAGGTTGTAGACAGAAATTTTTAATTTATTTTATGAAGAACGTTTCCATGCCTCTGAAGAATGAATTAAATTAATACGCAAAAGTAGAAATTTTGAATGCCCCTTTAAGACAAAAAAGATGAACAACATTGCATTTCAAAATGAGTTTTCGTATAAGCATTCTACTCCTCTATTCGTTTAACCCCCTTGTTTAATTTGCGCTGTGCTTCAGAGGAAAATAAACTACAGAAATGGGTTCTGGTAGCCTGCAATTTTAACGTGGTACCAATACTGATGAGGTTTCTTGAATGATATATGTAAGATCATATTAAACGGTGAGTTGAAATACACATGGTATGTATATATACACATATATATATATATATATATATATATATATATATATATATATGTATATATATATATATATATGTATATATATATATATATGTATATATATATATATATATATGTATATATATATATATATATATATATGTATATATGTATATATATATATATATATATATATATATATAGAGAGAGAGAGAGAGAGAGAGAGAGAGAGAGAGAAAGGCGTTCAATTTAAATCATATTTCATAGTTTTAGTAAAAATTAGCCATTAAATTTATAAAATTTATAATGTGACTACTTTTAAATGTCTAAGTTATGCGTCAGATATAAGCAACGTTCATTCTTATCATATATATATATATATATATATATATATATGTATGTGTACACAGCCTATATATATATATATATATATATATATATATATATATATATATATGTATGTGTACACAGCCTATATATATATATATATATAATATATATTATATATATATATATATATATAGAGAGAGAGAGAGAGAGAGAGAGAGAGAGAGAGAGAGAGAGAGAAGTTATAAAATAAGCTTTGGTTGAAATACTAGGATATAATTTTCTACCTACATTTTGTGTGTGACAATCCATTGTCTCAGTCTGTACAGCTTCACAAATGTTGGCCACTTCTTGCGATGAAAATAATTCTCCCCGGTCAGAAGCTGCGAAGAGCAGCATAGATACTTCAGCCCTGTAGAACATCAGGATAAAATCACTCTACCGTATATATCAGGTCGGCGAAAAAGGGAGACCTTTTAAATCCTTCATATCTCGGCAAATATGGTACATAGAACCATTAAATTTTAGTATGTTAGTACTGGGTAAATTTTATGTTTCGTATACATCTTTTAGTATTTTAGCCGAGAAATTGGATTTATAGCGAATATTCCAGAAAAATCTTGTTAATCATAGGTTCAAGTTGATAATTAAAGCGATTTTAATTAACTTAAGCCAACAGCAGGAGGTTTGACAAGCTTCTCAAGAAAATCGATAAAACAGGAGATATCAAAAGAATACCAGATAGCGGTACTAAATTTGGCCACCAAACAGTCCTGATTTAAATCTTGTCGATTACGGCCTTCGGGAAAATTCGTCATAGAGAATTTATCGGGTCAAAGTAAGAAATGTCGCTCATTTACGAGAGCTTCTTGAAAAATGGGATGAACTACCACAAGAACAAATCAATAAAGCCATAGATGAGTTCCGTCCTAGACTGAAAAAGGTTGTAGAAGTTCGTGGTAAACATATCGAGCAGTTTTTTTAATATCAAAGTAGCACCATATATGAGTACTTTGTAACTTTTTATCTGCACACACAATGCAGTAGTAGTGTAAATGGAGAATTTCCAGTGACATAAAGAAATGTTCAATAAATCTATAATTCTCGTTAGTTTTCTTTGAAATCCGCTCACCTTATAGGAAATTTACTAAGTTGTGGGGTGTAAAACATTTTTTGAAATCTGACCATAACTTTGGATTTTACAGCGAAATTTCGAGGTCTCCCTTTTTTTTGCCGACCCGATATATATATATATATATATATATATATATATAATATATACTCATTTCACTTCGCGAATGTAACTTAACGTCTCCAACTTCGTATACGCCTGGTGATGAAAAGAAATCTGTTTCACTGTCTGTATTCATTACGGCTAGCAACGTGTGAATGTTTACTGGAAAATTTCAGCTAGTATGGCGTCAAGATGAAATTGGACCCCCTTTTATATGCGGGGATTTGGCCCATTTCAAGTGACGTAGGCCTGAAATCGAAAAGCTATTCGCCAGCTCGCAGGCTTTCTGATTGGACGGTGACCCCTTTGTGGGCGTGTCTTTACCAAAATTGGTCTAAGCAGCTCTCAGAGTTTTTTCAAATTTAATAAGGAGACGCTCAACTTAATTATTTTAAATAAAGTTTTAGCACTATTTAAAATTAGTTTTATTATTATTATTATTATTATTATTATTGCTAGTATTATTATCATTTTAACCCTTTACATGCCTACGTCCCTATTTTGGGTGGGGCTTTGTCCCAATTCAAGTGACGTAGGCCTGAACTCAAAAGATCAATCGTTAAATCGTAGCAAATATGATAACATTAATGAATGAAACACAACAGTACTAGAAACTATTCTAGAAGGCTGGAGCTGATGTAATCAATTTTCGCGTGTAATATCAAAGTACAATGCATCATCGGATCTTCACATATAGATTTAAGGTGTTCAGCAGCGTCTTTGCTGTTAATTTGCTGGATAGGAGACCTCAATCTTCTGCGTTTAGGTGTGTTTGTGACAATACGTGATATTAGGATTCAAATCCTCAAAGCAGTGTTTAATTCAAGGCGTATCTTTAGAAAACGGATGTATGCCTGATTTAGTGCTAATGGCTTTTTAAATTTATCTGGCTGAACATTATGACAATGATAGAATGCGTTTAGAAAAATGTTTTTGGTTAAAGATCTCGGTGGCAACTCTTAGTCCATGGTGCTGTAGAGTTTCACAGGTTTGGCTGGCATAGGAATGTTCATTTATTATTCTACACATGTATTCGTGCTGATACCTACTAAAGAAAGTATTTTCATATATATTTTTCCTGTATATATTTCCTGTATATACTGTATATAGTTTATTGATGGTCAATCATGTCATTACACTGATGACTTCTGAATTAAGTATATTCTTAACTGAAATAAAATCTTTGCAAGAAAAAGAGTTGGATCATCTGCGAACATTATGAAGTTTAGTATATCAGATGAACGAAGGTTATTTATATAGAGGGTGTACATAAAGTCAGGATCTATTTTTGTGAAGCACTTGGAAATTATATGGAATTCAATCATAAAATGATAAAGTGGTAACATTTATTAAATAATTAAGAGTAGGATTCGGCGTGACGCCCATCAGTATCCCTGCACAGCTCAAATCGTTCCGCAGGATTTCTAAACACATTCTGGAGCATTTGCGGGGTTATGTTATCTGCAGCAGTTCGTATACGTGTACGTAAGTTTTCAAGACTCGTAATCTTCGCCTGATAGACGTGCGATTTGATAAAGCCCCATGCAAAGAAATCTAAAGGGGTTAAATCTGGTGATCTCGCTGGCCAAGGTCTGTTGCTTCCGCGTCCGATCCAGCGATTTGGAAAACGTCCATTTAGATAATCCTGAACAATTTTGGCATAGTGACAAGGAGCACCATCATGTTGATAGACGACGGGGATAGGATTGTTAGTACCGTCGTCTATCAACATGATGGTGCTCCTTGTCACTATGCCAAAATTGTTCAGGATTATCAAAATTGACGTTTTCCAAATCGCTGGATCGGACGCGGAAGTAACAGACCTGGGCCAGCGAGATCACCAGATTTAACCCCTTTAGATTTCTTTGCATGGGGATTTATCAAATCGTACGTCTATCAGACGAAGATTACGAGTCTTCAAAACTTACGTCCACGTATACGAACTGCTGCAGATAACATAACCACGCAAATGCTCCAGAATGTGTTTAGAAATGCTGCGGAACGATTTGAACTGTGCAGGGATACTGATGGGCGTCACGTCGAATCCTAGTCTTAATTATTTAATAAATGTTACCACTTTATCATTTTATGATTGAATTCCATATAATTTCTAAGTGATTCACAAAAATAGATCCTGACTTTATGTACACCCTGTATAATAAAAATAACAATGACCCCAGAACTGAGCCCTGTGGATACACTGTGTCTGACAAGCGCTTTAGATGAGCAAACCATATTTACGGAAACAAAATGGTATCTATTGGACAACTTTTAGGCCAATCACTGATTGCGCCTCTAAGACCGTAACAATATATATATATATATATAATATATATTATATATATATATCTGCGTGATTGAGAAAGAGCTAGTAATAATAACGTTAATAATAATAATAATAATAATAATAATAATAATAATAATAATGGTAATAGATAGATAGAGAGTGATACTTCAGAAGTAATTTTATTTGAAATTATATTTTGATGATTGTATTTATGTACATAACTCCAGATAAATTCATGAAGAAATGGTTTTATTAGACGGGGATTCACTTTTATATAAAAATGAAAAAGTTTATTGATCCACCATACTCCATATGACGAATGTTAGTAATAATAATAATAATTGGGTATATGGTAGAATGCCTGGTGAAGGGTGAAAATAAATAAATAAATAAGTTCTCGCCCTGCGAAGTCCGTTATACAGTTTTCTCTGTGGTTAAAAGAATGGATTTTTTAACACAGACGTTGGGTATAAAACATAGAAAATAATGTTATGCATTTCAGTCACAGGTGATGCATAGAAAAGGAAAAATATATATATATTTTGCTTATTAATTATTTTTGTAACATTATTTCTTGGGCATCTTGCATCTTCAACAGTAAGATTTAATATGATCCTGAAAGCTGGTTTTAATTTGTTAAAAATAATGCAGTAATGTCGAATTGGAGCTACAGGCATGTTTTCACGAGGGTAATTCAATAAGTATCCGCACTTTTTATTGTCACAATTTTATTTTCACATCTGATAGATCATAAACACATCACTTCTCAACATAATCTCCCTGTTTCTCAATACACTTAGTTCAGCGATCTACAAGCTTCCTAATGCCATCACAAAAGAATGTTTTTGGCTGTGTGCGTAGCCAGTCATGCACTGTCTCCTTCAGGTCATCATCGCCGTGGAATAGCTGACCTCTCAAAGCTTCTTTTAGTGGTCGAAACACGTAAAAATCCGAAGGTGCCAGGTCTTTAAGACATTTTCTAGTTTGTGCAGCGGTATGAGGGCGCGCATTGTCGTGTAACAGAATAACACCTTCCGACAATCTCCATCTCCGTTTTGTGCGAATTGCTTGCTTTAACTCATTCCGAAGCATATCAGAATAGGATGCACTTGTTACTGTAGTTCCAAGCTCTAGATCAGAGCTTTCCAAACTTTTAACGTTGGCGACAAACTATTTAAGCATTACAATTTTCACGACACATTAATTAATTTTTGTTATCAAATATCAAATATCAGATAATTTTTCAGTAGGTGGTTTATCTTGTAGCCGATTTTGTTGATAGATTTTGAAAAATCAAAATTTTCAAAATACAAAAAACACTAATGTGTCGCGACACACCAGTTTGGAAAGCTCTGCTCTAGATAATGTTCAAGGATAGGGCCTCGTGTATCCCAAAACAGTGTTAGCATAACGTTACCTGCTGACGGCTGTGCTTTGAACTGCCTTGCAACGGGAGATGTTGGATGCTTTCACTGCATGCTCGGTCGTTTGTTTTCTGGTTCATAGTGATGGATCCAGGTTTCATCTCCAGTGATAATGCGCTCCAAAAAGTTTTCACCTTCATTATGATACCGTTCCAAAAGACGAGAGTAGACGTCCATACGATTACGCTTGTGCTCGTCTGTCAACTGTTTGGGCACCCATCTTGCACAAACTTGTGAAAGCCAAGAATGTCATGAACTATCGAATAGGCTGACCCTTGACTGATGTCTAATGAAGATGCAATTTCTTTCATTGTTAATCTTCTGTCATCGAAAATCATGGCTCTGGCTTCTTCCTGGTTGTCACCACTGGTTGATGCTGACGGTCGTCCTGAGCGCTGTGCATCTGTCACACATGTCCGACCTTCCTTGAACATTTGAATCCACTTGTACACACTTCGCCGTGGTAACACATTATTCCCATACTGAGCACATAAACGTGTGTGAATTTCAGCTCCTTTCACACCTTCTGCCCACAAAAAACGAACCACGGATCTCTGTTCTTTCTGAGTACAAATTGAAAGCGGCGCAGCCATGCTCACTACTCGTATGATATGTGACAGCTACGAGTAGCCTAAATAAGCCTATAAAGTTGCTAGCCTAAAAAAGCCTATACTGTTGCTAGCCTAAATAAGCCTATAGATCTCAGTTTGGCTCGTTATTACGAGTATATATTATATATACTATATTATCACTAAAATAAAAAGTGCGGATACTTATTGAAGTACCCTTGTGTATATATCATATATTTATACGTATATATATACACACACGTGTATACACACACACACACACACATATATATATATATATATATATATAATATATATATACAGACGTAAGAATCACTTATAAGAAAATGAAAAAGTTTATTGTGCCCCATACTCCATATGTCAAATATTAATGATAATAATACTTGGGGATAAGGTAGTGTAGTGAATACTCTTATTTTAGTTTCAAGATAAATGTTAATTTTACCGTCTTGAATTTCGGAATAGCTATAACTTCATTTTAAATTAGTTACCCATCAAAATTCAATTGTAAACCACATTAATATTAATTTTATGTATACTGTATTATTTTATTGTATGTAAACATAATTAATTATATATCACAATTGTCAGTTAATTATTTATATTCAAATAATTATTTTAATCTAATACCATGTCCATTTTGCAAATAAATAATAGAAATCCAAGGGTTATATTTTCCATCCTTGGTACTGTCGCAGTTTCGCCTAACGGACTCAATACGGCTAGTGAGATAATCACTGGTTGGCACTTAACCAGCGGCAGTGCTTATGGCTACATCATCCAGGTTAACCTATACCGGATAGATGCGCTACGGTCCCAAGCCGTAGCTTGCCTAGGCCCAACGACGACGACGACGAAAACCAACAATTGGTGACCCCGGAGTTGGATTCCCCCCTTTTACCCGAACGACTAGGACTAGACTGTAACGTCGTTCGTGCCCATCACCCCTTTTTACCCGAACGACTAGGATTAGACTGTAACGTCGTTCGTGCCCATCACCCCCTTCACCCGAGCGACTAGGACCAGACTGTAACGTCGCTCGTGCCCTCTGCCCCTCACCCCTGCCCGTGCGCTCTGTGCCTGCGCTCGTTTCAACCTCCACTCCTTCGTTGGTAACTTGTCGTCTTGCTTGTACGTCAGCAAGCATAGGAGAAGATGCCTGACGACGCTGGTGCCATCTCCCACTTGAGCGTAAAGCTCCCCGTCTTCTGGCCGGGTGATCCATTTATTTGGTTCCACCAAGTGGAATCACAATTCAACTTGGGAAGGATCACCGCTAGCAGGACAAAATACGATCATGTTTTGTCCTCTCTACCAGCGAGCATCATCTCTGAAGTCCGTGACGTCATCGTGTCTACTTCCACGAGTGAGGACCCATACAACGATCTGAAGTCTGCCATCCTGTGCCGCACCACTGTCTCCGAGCGTGAGAAACTACATCAGTTAATCTCAAAAGAAGAACTTGGAGACCGTAAGCCCACTCAAATGCTGAGGGCTATGCAGTGCGCTCTAGGCGAACGCGCACAAACCTTCGATAAGGACATCTTTAGACAGTTGTTCTTGCAGAAACTTCCTCCATCAGCTCAGCGTGTCTTGGCCACTATGGATCCTGCTACTCCAGTTGATAAACTAGCAGAAACTGCCGACAAAGTAGTGGAGATTGACACAGCTCCGGTCAACAACGTGAACACACAATCGGAACTGGAGTTGAAAGTGGAAGAGTTAAGTCAACAACTCAACCACGTTTGTTCTCTGCTACAAAATCAACGGCAAAGAAGCCATTCTCGGTCAAGATTTACGAAGAGGCATCGTTCGAGTTCCGGGAAGATCTGCTTCTACCACTCTAAATTTGGAAAGAAGGCTAGGAAGTGCATCTCCCCTTGCAATTTTTCGTCGGAAAACCCCAGCAGCGAGTCCTAATGGCGTCTAGTACTCGCACTGCCAACCTGTTATTCATAAAGGACAGGAACTCTGGTGTCAATTTCTTGGTCGATACCGGAGCGTCAGTCAGTGTATTCCCTCAAAAATCTGGTCATACGCACTCGGAATCTCCGCCTCTATACGCTGCTAACGGTTCACGCATACCCACGTACGGTACTCAGTCGCGTGAACTAAACTTGGGCCTTCACCGATCCTTCAAGTGGATTTTCATCTGTGCTCAAGTGCAGCATCCCATAATCGGCGCTGACTTCCTCCAGCATTTCAAACTCCTGGTGGATCTTGACAAGCGACGCTTATGCGACCAGGCCACACTGCTTTCTGTTCTTGCCAAACAGGTTGCCCTTCCGGACGCCTCGAACCCTCGTTCCCCCTAATTCCATGTACCAGTGCCTTTTCCAGCGATATCCAGGAATTCTTCAACCGATGCAGATGGGTGATACCATTAAGCACACCATTACCCATCACATTACAACAAAAGGTCCCCCTGTGTTTGCAAAACCCAGACGTCTTGCCCCGGACAAACTGAAAGCTGCCAAATCGGAATTCCAGCTTATGATAGATCTTGGGATAATAAGACCTTCCAAAAGCAGTTGGTCCTCTCCCCTACACCTGGTCCAAAAGAAGTCAGGAGACTGGAGACCATGTGGGGATTACCGGTTTTTGAATTCGACAACCATCCCGGACCGATATCCGGTACCAAATGTCCAAGACTTTACTTCTCTTCTCCACGGCAAATCTATCTTCAGTAAAATAGACCTCGTTAAGGCTTTCCACCACATTCCCGTAGAGCCTTCGGATATTCCCAAGACTGCAGTTTGTACACCATTTGGGTTTTCGAATTTGTGAAGATGCCGTTCGGGCTACGGAATGCTGCGCAAACCTTTCAGAGGTTTATAGATGAGGTCACCAGAGGCTTAGACTTTGTTTATGCCTACATCGATGATTTGCTTGTGGCCAGCTCAACGGAAGAGGAACATAAGGAACATCTTTCACTCCTCTTTCAACGCTTAGAACAATACGGTGTTACTATTAATGCATCTAAGTGTGTGTTTGCACAGCCAACCTTGGAATTTCTTGGTCACACGATTTCGCAGCACGGAATTACCCCCCTTCAGGACAAGTGTGAAGTGATAAAAAATTACCCTATGCCAAATAATCAGCGTGAGTTACGTCGGTTTGTAGGTTTGGTAAATTATTACCACAAGTTCATTAAAAACTGTGCCAGTGTTCTTGCTCCTCTACACGCTATGATCACACACAAACGCAAGGTAACGAAATTGGTATGGTGTAGCGATAGTTTACAGGCGTTCGACAATGCCAAAAATGCTATCAATACTGCATTGTCTCTGTCATTTCCTATCAGTGATGCCCCCCTAACTCTGACGGTCGATGCATCAGATGTTGCGATCGGTGGGGTGTTGGAACAAACCATTAACGGTCAACAAGCACCCATCGCGTTATAGTGCTTTCGGACGTGAACTTCTTGCTATTTACTTAAACGTGAAGCATTTTCAACATTTCCTTGAAGGCCGAGAGTTTTGTGTTTTTACCGACCACAAACCTTTGGTCACTGTCTTCAATAAAAACAGCTGTAACCACTCTCCCAGAGTCATCAGGCAACTCGATTATATCTCGCAATTTACCACAGATATCCGCCACATCAAAGGTGTCTTGAACACTCCAGCGGATGCACTTTCAAGAATAGAGATTACTTCTGTTACCCTCAGCTCTACACTGTGGAATGCTATTGCACAGGATCAAGATAAGGATACGGAACTACAAGACCTGCTCAGAGAAGACTCCACTCACTCACTTTCCCTCAAGAAAATGAGTATGCCAGGATTGTCTGTGCCCCTCTATTGCGACGTATCAACAGCTGCTATTCGCCCATATGTCCCTCCATGTCACAGACAAGCAGTCTTCACGGATCTTCATAAGCCCTCCCATCCTGGTATCCGTGCTTCGCAACACCTGGTTACCTCTCGCTTTGTTTGGCCCTCGATGCGGAAGGATGTCAAACATTGGACCAAAACGTACCTTGCCTGCCAGCGTGCCAAAGTCCAAAGGCACACCAGGTCCCCCTTTGACGCATTTCCGCCCCCATCCCAGCGATTTGAGGTAATTCATGTAGACATTGTTGGCCCTCTTCCAGTGATTCAAGGCCAACGTTATCTGCTCACCTGTCTCGACCGCTTTTCCAGATGGCCTGGATGGGTATCAAGATTTGGATTGCCGACAAAAGTCATCACTGACCAAGGTCGCCAATTTGAGTCTTCGCTTTGGAAGAAGTTTACCAGCTTGTTGGGTACAGTACATGCGCATACCTGTGCGTATCATCCGCAAGCTAACGGCCTCGTCGAACGCTTCCATCGCCAGCTGAAGTCATCCCTTATGTGTCACGAAGACTCCCATTGGGATAAGCTTCCACTCGTGTTGCTTGGTATTCGCTCTGCATTTAAGAGTGATCTGAAGACTACAGCGGCTGAACTAGTCTATGGAACAACACTGCGGCTACCAGGTGGCTACTTCACTGCAGGGGATAAGTCATGTGATCCTACGGAATTCGCTCAAACACTTTCCTCTCACATGCAGTCCCTTCAGCCTGTTCCCCCTCGATTGACTAGCCAACAGAACATCTTTGTTTCCCCAGCCCTCCAGTCTTGCACCCACGTTTTCGTTCGTGTACCTGTCCCAAAACGGCCTCTCCAATGTCCATATGACGGGCCCTATGAAGTTCTCCGACGTACGCGCAAATCATTTCTCATCCAGCGCGGTTCCAAGGTCGACAAGGTTTCTATCGATCGTCTTAAGCCTGCGTTTTTGGAATCAACCTTAAGCGAGGTACATGTAGCTACCAAAAAGGTCCAGGGGAAATCTGTGTCGTTCGGAACTCTTTGAACTTCCTCTCTGGTGGGGGAGTGTGTAGTGAATACTCTTATTTTAGTTTCAAGATAAATGTTAATTTTACCGTCTTGAATTTCGGAATAGCTATAACTTCATTTTAAATTAGTTACCCATCATAATTCAATTGTAAACCACATTAATACTAATTTTATGTATACTGTATTATTTTATTGTATGTAAACATAATTAATTATATATCACAATTGTCAGTTAATTATTTATATTCAAATAATTATTTTAATCTAATACCATGTCCATTTTGCAAATAAATAATAGAAATCCAAGGGTTATATTTTCCATCCTTGGTACTGTCGCAGTTTCGCCTAACGGACTCAATACGGCTAGTGAGATAATAACTGGTTGGCACTTAACCAGCGGCAGTGCTTATGGCTACATCATCCAGGTTAACCTATACCGGATAGATGCGCTACGGTCCCAAGCCGTAGCTTGCCTAGGCCCAACGACGACGACGACGAAAACCAACAGTAGAATACATGGTGAAAAGGTGAAAAATGAATAAGTTACCCTAAAATAGAATCCATTTTTAATATAAAGTTAAGTGAATATTGTTTATAATAAGATTTAAAGATATATTTGTACCTTAGACAAAAAAATTGTTTTTGCATTAAATTTGGTTTATCATATTTGAGGTTTTGTTTAAAAGAGCGCCTAGCCCACAACGCAATGGCCTCGTGGTGGTTTTCTGCTGCGAGAAGCTCAATAGATTTAACTATTGGTTGTGCCATTTTTTGAGACCTTATTGGTCTACCATGGCTTCATAAATGTATTTTAATACGTTTATACTTAATAGCTTTGTCTCTTATTTGGGTCGTTTTTTTGAGACCATATAAGTCTATCAGGAGTTGGTAAGTAAAAGCCGTAGGTAAGTCGGCTTTGGTCTATCAGGTGTTGGTAAGTAAGATCTGGTTGGTAAGTAAAAGCCGGAGGTAAGTCGGCTATATAACACTGGGTTACTTCTGAGAGATCTATCTTAAAGTCTAGACGATTGGTGTAGCCCCCATCTCGGCCTCGTGCTGCTGATGGGTGGTCTCCTAATGTCTATACTGGAGGTCATAAAGTCTATACTTAGACGATTGGTGTAGCCCAGATCTCGACCACGTGTGGTTGATGGGATGAGCTCCTAAAAGTCTTTATTTATTTCGTGTTACGAACAAACGTATATGCATACACACCTCATGCATATGTACTTTATATAATCCACTAAACTGTGGTGACTGGTTGTTTACATCTAAAAGGACTGCCTGTCCGCCGATTACGCCGTACGACTGGCTGTGGCATGGCTGCCTTCTAAGCCTGTTGGCTGCGATGCTGAAAACATCAATATGCGTTGCTCCATGGCTACGAACAGATGGAACTTCTTTCCCTCCTTCTGCTGTTTACACACACCTACATATCGTACATATAGTAGAGGCACTCAATATATTTTGCCCCACCCTTTATTCTTAGCTAAATAATAGGCCATGGGGCTGAAATGTTTTGGGCCGTAAGTTTGAACTTAGATAACCGGATTTTTCCAGTTTGAACCTCCTCTCCTTGTATAAAACTGCTTTTAAACACCCTTCTACAAACCGATGGTTAACGCAGTTTAGAAAATGGCGTCTGACAGTGATGTGCGTCGTAAACAGAGAGCTATTATCGAGTTCTTAATCGCAGAGAAGGAAACAGTTGGAAATATTCACAAACGTCTACAAAACGTTTACGGAGATACTGTTGTTGATGGAAGCACAGTTGGACGCTGGTTTAAACGTGTGAGATCATCGCAGAGAGGGAGAGCCAGCCTCGATGATGAGCCACGCAGCGGTCGCCCGGCATCGGCTGTGACATCTCACACTGTGCAGCATGCTAACAGCATCATTCGATCAAATCGGCGCGTCACATACAAGGAGCTATCACTGGAGCTAGGTATTAGTGAAGGAAGTGTGAATACGATAATTCAGCAACTGGGATACTCAAAAGTGTGTTCACGGTTTGTTCCTCGCGAACTGACTGAAGATCACAAAGCCCAAAGAAAAGAAATTGCTTCTGAGTCGCTGGTTCGATGCGAGACAGAATGGTATGACTTCCTCTCACGAATTGTGACTGGGGATGAGACTTGGGTACACCACTTTGAACCAGAAAACAAAACGCCAATCCATGCAGTGGCATCACGCAGACTCCCCACGCAAGAAAAAGTTCAAAATAGTTTCCTCTACAGAAAAGGTTTTGGCCACCATCTTTTAGGTCATGAAAGGGGTGATTCTGGTGGACATTATGAAGAAAGGACAAACAATCAACTCAGAGGCATATATTGCTACCCTACAGAGACTCCAGAGACGTATAAAGCGAGTTCGATCGGAGAGAAAACGGGAAGACGTCCTTCTTTTGCACGATAACGCAAGACCACACAACACTTTGCAAACGAGAGAGGCTATCACAAAAATGCGCTTGACTGTGTTACTCCACCCTCCATACAGCCCGGATCTGGCACCTTCAGACTTCCATTTGTTTGGGCCAATGAAGGATGCTATTCGTGGAAGAAAGTTTCAGAGTGACGATGAGATTGTTTAGGGGGTTAAGTGGTGGCTCCAGCGGAACCCAGCGAACTTTTAGCAGCAAGGAATAAAGGCCCTTGTTTCGAGGTGGAGGAAAGCCGTAGAAAAGGATGAAGACTATGTGGAAAAATCAAAACTTGTAAAAGAGGTATGCAACTACTTGTGTACAAAATTTCTGGAACTTACAAGGAAACTTGGAAAGGAAAAAAAGGTGGGGCAAAATATATTGAATGGCCCTCGTATATACAAATTTAATAAATAGCGCAGTCTAACAACTATTCTTATGGATTGCCTCGGATAAATAAACATATATATATATATATTGCCTTCAAAACAAGCCAACTGGCTGATTAAGCCTTCTAAGCCAATTACGCCTTCTAAACCAGATTACACCTTTAAGCCAACTAAGGAAGTTAAGAACTTCAGTATGCGACGAGACATGTCAGCGAAAAGATCTCCTCTCTCCTTCTCCTCCTCTCTTCTCTCTCTTAGGTTACCTTCCTATATCAGGACAGGTTAGGGTACCCCTTTTGGGGGGAGGTCTTGGACCACCCCCACCACCACGGGTGCCAACCCCCCTCCCCCACGGGTGCCAACCCCCTCCCCAAGGGTGCCAACCCCTTACCCCCCTTGCAACACTGATCATCATGCATTGCAATTGATTTGCACTCGTCCATTTTGCTGTCATGCTACTAGAGTGACCCTGTTCTAAAATACAGAATTAGGTATAACACTCGACGAGGAACCCTAAATTTGCTTTAGAACAGATCTTTTACACTGCTGCATAAGTTACCTACAAGATGCTGAGCTTCACAAATGTTTGCTAACCACAATGTCTCAAACCTTCGGAAGATAAGAAGACGTGCTCAGTACAGTCTAATGCGAAGAATTAGAATTAAAAATTTAGACAATCCACTCAGTCTTGCTTTATGTATTCTTTGGACTTCTTGGTATGAAAATGTTTGTCTATAGCTCCACTTAACTCTAATATTGATATTTTCATTGCGTGTATATTTTATTTTGTTGTCTTAGCCTTGGTAGTTTTTATCATTATTTTTATTATTATTATTTATTCCATAACGTGTATTACTTTCCATTTCTTTTTTAGTCCTAATTTTAAGTTTAAAATTTATTTGTGTTTGATTAAGCGTAACGTTTATTTTCGTCATGAATCTTGTACTTTTATATGGGAATTATCTCCTGACAATAAAGTTTATCATTATCATTAGGTAGAAAATTACTATGCAGTAATGAATAGTAATTATGTGATTTTTTGTGTAACTTCAATAACGAGTATATTGTGAAACAATGAAAATCGAAGCTCATTTCAGATGAAAATAAGTCAACCATCAGTTCCTGAAGTTGTTCATTGTCTAATTCAAGTATTACAGTAAACCTCAGCAGGCCTTATTATTTCTTATGCATAACCATATATGACAAGTACTGTACATATTGCGCACAGTGCAAGTTTATGGACAACATATATCTAATGCTGATATGCTAGAATCTCGTTTATTCGTTAAATCACACTAAATTTTAAATAAATGAACAATCTTGGCAAGTATCTCTTGTCAGGGAAAGTACTTTTATCAGGATCAAATGCTTGCTAAAGCCAGGAAAAATGTCGAAAGTAACTTTTCAAATAACTAATTACTTTTTTGAAACAACAACTAGTAACTAGTTGGTAGTTACTTTTTTAGACAGTAACTGGCAACTTTAACTAGTTACTTATTTGAGACAGTAACTAGTAACTGTAATTAGTTACAAAAAACGTAACTCACAACATTGATCATTTATACCAAATTACTGTAGATTATTTACTTAAAAGACAGATTTTGAAATGTCTGAATAAACCAGTTTTCTTTATATAAATTCTGCAGAAGAACGATATAACACGTGTCTAGGGAGGATTAATATGAAAATTCTCGGGGAAACAAATCATTTCGAACGATGGGAAAATAATGGAGAATTGGGAGGGACGGCGACTACGTCTTTTAGCATAAGTTCTCAGAATATGAAAATTTGAGCATAACTCTAAAGCTTTTTCGGACCAACGTCTCGCGTTTGATTAAAGAGAGGCCTCAATATAAGAGGAGAGGGAAAGATTTTATTCTTCTTTTGTAATACACATTGGGCGGATCGAAAATGAGGTTTTTAAACTTTTTTTCGAAATTCAAATATGGCTAGTGCGGAAAATATGTGGGTGCTATAGATAATGACTGTGCATAAATATTAGTCCTGCGAAATTATATCTTCAGGTGCCACAAAGCCGTCGAAAAAAGTGAAATATAATGATTTTCTTATATTCTGCATTAGTACAATAACTGAAACTTACTTGTTATTATTATATATTAAGTGTTCCAATTACCAAAATAGTTACTGAATTACGCAGCTCTTAGTTTATTTAGATCAATGTTCTTTTGATTAATGATCTAAATAATCCAGAACTCACCACGAGGAGGTGGTTGTGTGTCGAGCTCCACCCATGCCCTCCCAACCACCCATCCTTGCGCATGTTTTTTTCTATTAACGTTTTATTTAAACTTTATATTCAGCTTTACTTTCGAATGATGGCATTTTTTTACGTGACTGAAGTATTGATCTTATGAAGCCATCTCGCGCCTTCAATCCAAATACTTTTGATGATGCTTCAGTCACTAATTTTACCATTCTTTCTACTACTTGTGTATGACAAGGGAATTTCTCGCATGGAGGGGTACTCTTGTTTTCTATGAATTCTTCAATCTCATTTTCTGTCAGGTGTCTTGTCACAGGTGGTTCAGTGACAATGCATTTTTGCCAATTAATTAAATCAGTATAATCAGTAGCTTCAAATTGAATAACAGGTACTGTGAAACGCCTCACAACTTTTTCCTTGTTTGTTTGCCTTGCTTTCTTTATTCGCCTCCACGCTAATTCTCTTATGGCGCTGCGGTCCTCATGAATCATTGATGCTAGAATATTTTCTGGATTTTCAAAAAATGCATTTCTTTGTATGACAGGGTTTACAATATCCTTTACTTCGTCATTCAGTGTTCTTGTTAGTTCAATAGTTTTGAAAACATGTTTTGAGCCATTGACAAAAGACGTACTTTGCTTAATAGAAAACCACATTGGGATGTAGACCTTCATTATAAAAGAAGCAATGTTCATGAGGTTCTCAGATGGACTTACAGTTGAAACGTATAGACGAAGCAAACGATTTGCTGTAGTCAGCCATCGTGAATGTGCCATTTTGCCTGGACTACGATGAGCAAGATCTGGAGAGCAATATCCCTTTGTTATGGCCTGATGAATATCAATTAGATATTTTTGGTCGGTGCTAAGATCTTCACAGTCTACAGTTGGTTCCTCAGCATCAATCCTTTCAAACGCGACAATAGGAAGACTCTCACAGTTCTCTAATTCCCTGCCAATAGGACCGGTGAATCCGCGGGGGCCAGATGTTTTTCCATCCAGCTTTGCAACTAAATGGCGTAATGGCAATTCATTGGCGTGGAGCTGGCACACTAAATGTTGAACTGGCTTCTTCAGCTTCAATTCTATAAGCCTTATAACGCCTCCCTTTTCTCCAGTGTTGACTGCTGCACCATCGCATCCACTGGCAACAAGGTTTTCCAGGTTCATGTCATTATTTCCAATATACTCAAACATTCCTTTACATATTTCTTCAGCTGATCCAGAATTCACAGAATAATGGCCCAAATAATCTGAACCAGGTTCTCTCACTAAAGTGATATGTTCTTCTGTTACCTTCTTCTGATATACTTTGGACTCTTTTTTTCTTGGAAGAGTGTAGAATCTTTTCGACCATCAAAATAGATTCCTCTGATTGGGACCTGATTTTGATCTTTCATAATTTCTGATCTCTTCTTTTGTCTTTCTCTTCCGATTTTACTCCTATCCACTACTTCAGATGTATTGTCAATAGAAACTTCTCCAATATCTTGCAATACTGCACTAACAATGAATGCTGCAGCTCGATCTGAAACTGCAGTCCTGTCACAAGCAGTAGCCACTGAAGGTAGATTTGTAGTTTTCCTTTTCTTGAATAATTGTTCTTCAGGTTGTTCGAGCTTTCTCTTCGAGCTAACTGGCTCTGGAAATGTATCGTCTGATATTTCGCCAGATTCACTTTCACTATTTTATGTCGATGATGATAATTCAACATTTGTATCCTGCAATTTCTCCTGTGAAGATTCTTTGGTGAGCCTCACAGCTTCTTTTTGCTTTCTTAGCAACGTAGATGCTTTTTTCTTTGAGAGTGTAATATCTACTCTATCAATAAACAGTTTTCTTTCACTCCTTTGATCTAAGAGGAACGTCACTTCTTCCTTTGGAACCGTTTTTTTCTTTGGGACAAGAACATTGTGTTAGTACTTTGCACTTGCACGCTGCAATGTCAAAAAGTTTCGTGTGTGCTTCATTTTTGAACATATCAATCTTTGCTTTGTAAGCTTCAGAATTTTTTCTGCTTTGGTATGGCTTCATAATGACACGATACTTTTCGTGGTAGCTTCTGAACATTGTTTCAATTCGCCTGTCTGACAGAATTGGGACGGAAGCACTTTCCCAAATTGTTTTCAATTTATCAACAACTTGTTCTAATATTTGAGATATTGAAGGATCTTTATTAGTATTCTGTTTCAAATCGTTTCTTACAAACAAGTAATATTTAAAAACTCCTTCGTATGTAGGAAGATTCCTGTGCCACAAATCTTCCCCCATACCAAACATGGGGCACTCAGTTGAGGCCCTGGTTGATTTGCACAAACTCGAGACATTTTGAAAGTATACAAATCTGAAAAAGAAAGAGCTAATATCAATTATACGTTAATTTCAGTTAATAGTACATGGCAAACTTAGGGCAACACAATACAGAAATGCAAAATATATAAGAAATATAGTTTAGACTATCTGAGTAACGCCAACAACAGAACACCCACCTGCTACGAGAGCGACAGCTACACTGAACCGAGGTACTCACGTGACAGCTGAGTGAGCTGACTATAGAAAACTGTTTTTAGAGAATAGAAACTTTTTTTAAAGGTTGACTGAGCTATTTTTATACAAGTGGGAATAAATTCTTGTCTATTGTGCATCGTGGACTCATCTGTAATTATTGGTTAAAATCTGCTTTTTTCAATTTTTTTCAATATTGAAGGTCATTGTGGCACCTGAAGATATTAATGTTATGATTTTAAATTTATACCAGCTTATTTCCTCACTACTCCACACATTTTCCACACTAGCCAATTTGAAAATTCGAAACATGAGTTTTTCACTCCGCCCTAATACACATTATCAATATTGAAATATTAAGATAATGGCTGTTTTCTTTTCAGTTGTTTTCCGTCCAAATTCTTCACATAAAAGTGGTAAACTGAATGATTATTTTTTGTTTCTCTGACCATTTAGCTCCATGTGAAGTCGGATATTATGGGGAAAACTGCAGCCAGCAATGTACAGATTGTCCAGGAAATGTATGCCTTACGGAAGGATCTTGTTTTTACGGTACACAGTTAATTTTAAATCGTTGTTATTTTATATACAGTATATGCAACAATAATTACGCTATTAGTAGTTGTTATTTATTTATGCCGTAGGGGTGTCGGTGGTGTAGTGGTTAGCATCGCTGACTACGAATCCATCGGCCCCGGGATCGAGACCCGGTGACGGCGGTGGTGCGCAGCAAAACCCAGCTGTTCATCCTTCCACACAATAAAAAATTGGTTAGTAGATAAATGGGTACCTGGGTAGCCTAGTGGTTAAGACGCTGGGCTACTGGTGGGGCGTGGTTCAGATTCCACGTTAAACTGCAGGTCTAAGGTGGAGTGATAAGCTTGAACTTCGTAAGAATGAACAATTCGGGAGAAAGCTAAATCAAGGTTAGTATTATTTTCTTTCTTTTTTCACTTAGAAAGTTATCCCAATCTCCAAATCATTTTCAGAGAAATGTGCTGGTAGTGATGATGATACCAAATGCAAATGCACAACATCTACCAACGGTTCAGACTGTAAATATAGTAAGTATTTACTGTACATGAAACATAGGAATTAAAGAAATTTATTTTATATATATATATATATATATATATATATATATTTAGTTGCTTAACCGCCGGTTCGCACCTAGAGTGGTACATATCTCGGCGAGACAGAGGGTGGGTAGTATCGCTGGGATGGGAGTATTGGACTGAGGGAATGAAAAGGTTCAGTTATTGGATATATGGGAGGGGGGCTATGAATTTAGATGCGGTGAAGTAGTTGAGAGCGAGTGAGGCATGAGAAAATCGCTTCCGCTGAGAAGTGGGGGCCTTCGGCGAGTGTGGACTGGAGGCGTTCGGACGTGGGGGCCTTCGGCGAGTGTGGACTGGAGGCGTTCGGACGTGGGGATACGAGACAGGTAGGGGAAACAGCTGTGGCGGAGGTCAGACAGATTCGGGCACTCGACCAGGAGATGGACGACGGTGATGGGGATATGGCAGGTAGGGCAGAGCGGGGCCGGCAATTTAGCCATGAGGTGACCATGTATGCTACGTGTGTGCCCGAGGCGGAGACGGGCTAGAATCACTTCCTTACGACGGGACCTTTGGAACGAGGAAGCCCAATATCCAAGCTGAGGTTTTATCCGCTGGAGTTTGTTGTTTAGAGCCTGGTCCCATTCCCGTTGCCAGATGGAACGGAAGTGGGAGCGGAGAGTCGGGAAAAATCCGTGAAAAGGAGGGGCCGGGTGGAAACTGGCAGCGAGCAAGCGGACTTCGCCTTACGGTCCGCCTCCTCATTACCCAAAATATAAACATGTGCCGGGACCCAGCAGAAGGTGATCGTCTTGTGTTGGGATGTCGTTAAGGAGTGGAAGGTTTGTTGGATGGTGCAGACAAGTGGATGAGGGGGGTTAAATTTTTCAAGGGAGAGCAGTGCGCCTTGGGAATCTGAGTAGATGAGATAGGAGTTGGCGGAGTGGGTGCTTAGAGTGTCGAGGGCTTCCAAAATAGCGAAGAGTTCAGCTGAAAAGACAGAGGCCTCACGGGGAAGGGGAACGGCTCTAGAGAGCGGTTGGGTCACCATCACCGCTGAGGCAGCCGCACCACTCTCTGATCGGGAACCATCCGTATAGATGGGGACAGCGTTCAGGTGAGGGTTACGTGTTCCTCGAAGAGCGACTTGTATAATGTAGCGTTCGTGGTAGCTTTCGGCAAGGCACATAAGTCCCTGCAAAACTTGATAGGAGTGAGGAGCCAGAGAGGATGGATATGATACGAAATGGGGGTGACTGAGAGAGGGGGCATGTTGGAAAGACCCAGGAAAGAGCGGACCGCTTCCATGAAGTGCCAGCTCTGACCCTGGGGTGGAGGTTATAAAATTGCCGCGCAAAGAAGTGACGAGGTCAGCCTCTGCGCGCGAAGGTAGGTCCTCATGAGGAGCAGACCCCGTCGGTGGGTGAGAGGGAGGTAGTTACATTCTACTTGGAGGATGGAAGCTGGGGAGGATCGGAAGGCACCGGTGGAGAGGCGGAGGCCCCTGTTAAGTACCGGATCCAAGATTCGGAGGGAGGTGCTGGAGACAGATCCGTATACAACACTCCCATAGTCCAGCTTTGACTGGAACACGGAAGTGTAAAGACGGAGGAGCGAGCGTCGGTCAGCGCCCCACGTGGTGTGAGAAAGGTGGTCTAGGAGAGCGAGAGGACGCTAGAGTGTGTATTTCAGGTGCCTGATGTGGGGAACCCAGTTGAGCCGTCGGTCGAAGGTCATACCAAGAAACCGCGCAGTGGGCACCACCTTGAGGGGCTCACCGTATAGCGTAACCGAGGGGGCAGGTATGGCTATGGATCTTCTTCTGCTGAAGACCATGCTTTTGGTTTTAGAGGTGGATAGGTGGAAACTAACTGATGTCGCCCACATCTCCACCCGATGGATGGCGAGCTGAATTTGTCGTTGGACGACGGGCAGTTCCCGCTCAGCGAACCATATCGCAAGGTCGTCTGCGTAGATGGAGGAATGGACGGTGGGTGGAGGGGATTTTGCTACTGCGTTCATTACTAATGAAAAGCATATGATACTGACGATGCTTCCCTGTGGGACCCCGTTCTCTTGCTCAAAGGTGTCAGAGAGGATTGAGCCCACCCGTACTTGAAAGGTCCGGGAGGAGAGGAAGCCCCTGATGAAGGTCGGCAGGTCTCCGAAGAAACCCAAATTTTGGAGCTCACCGAAGATGATACGTCGATGGGTGGTGTCGTAGGCCTTCTAGATGTCGAAGAAAGTGGACAGGACATTGGTCTATAGTTAGTGGGGTCAAGAGGGTCTTTGCCGGGTTTGGGGATTGGTATGACGTAGGCCTCTTTTCACCGAGAGGGGAAGGTGCCCTCAATCCATTTACGGTTGCAGAGATCTAGTAGGAACAGTAACATAGTAGGATGGATGTGTTGGATCATACAGTAAGGGATGCCGTCCGGGCCAGGGGAAGGAGACTGTCTAGAGACGAGTGCCGCCTGTAGCTCTCGCATGGTGAACAGCCGATTGCAGGAGTTGTCGAGGGATGGTGAGCAGCGCTTGTTAGGTGCCAGCGCGTGGGGGCTGTCTGTAGAGGAGACGGCAGCAAAGGTAGATGCCAGGAGATTCGCCACCGACCCAGGTTCACAGAGAAGCTCGTCATTAGTTCAGAGGACCGGGGTTCGGGAGGGGGCATGTCGTGAGGTGATATCTGATTCAAAGGTACGCCAGGAAGCTCGACGCGCTTTCATCGCACGGCGAGCAAGGGCTCTGGCCCGCTGCATCTCCATACGATGGGTAGGGGTTCGCGTACGATAAAAACGTCGGGTAGCCCTCTTCTTGGCTCGAATGGCCTCCGCGCACTCTGGATTCCACCATGGAACCCGTCGGGCTCGGGCGTAGGCAGAAGATCGTGGAATGCTGGTGCTTGCTGCTGCGACAATAGTCGCCTCAAAGTAGCAATGCATTCCTTGGAGGATGGAAAGTGGGCCGTCGTACAACGTGTGGAGGTGTTGTCCCGGAAAAGTGGCCAGTTAGCTCTGACCGTTATCCACTTCTCCCATACCCGAACGGTCTGGTCGTGCCGATTTAGTGTGAGGCAAACAGGGAAGTGGTCATTGCCGTGGTCATCCCGAAGCACTTGCCAGGTGAAGTCCAGGAGGCCGTCCGTCGAGATGAATGACAGATCGATACAGGACGGGGTGTATCTGGTGACGTGGTAGTGTGTAGGAGAGCCGTCGTTGAGGCACTCGAAAGAGAGTAAAGGGGGTGGCGACTATTGAAATCGCCCAAGAGTAAGAAGGGCCTGGGGAGTTGTTGAATTACCTCACCCAGGTCATCGCGGGAAACTTGGGAGTGATGGGGAAATAGATCGAGCAGACTGTGTATTGCTTGTCCAGGAAAATCCTGACAGCAACCACCTGTAACGGAGATCTGATAGGGAGGTTGTGAAAGGGGACCGTACGGTGGACGAGGATGGCAGTCCCCCTTCTTGTGCAGGTAGGAGACGGAGAGGTAGTGCTAGAATATCCGTTGGGGCAGGGCATTGGTCTGCTCCACAGAATTAGCTCCTGGAGACAGACACATACCGGACGAGCAGAGGCAATGAGGGAATTGAGACCTTCGTAATTTGGGAAGATTCCCATACAGTTCCATTGTAGGATCTTCGCTTTTGGAAGGTCCATTGTTTGACGAGGGAGAACTGGAGAGGGTGAAGGTGCTGGGGAGTTAGACTGTGGATGGAGATCTAGGTTCATGATGGCGGGAGGGGTAAGTCGGGGGCCTGTCAGGTCACCTGCCGTTCACCAAGGACGGAATCGGCTGACCTGCCAACCCCAGGTGTCCCGGGAAACCCGGGGTGACGACAGGGGGTACCAGTAAAACCGGGCGGGTGGGGGAGAGGACAATATCTGGGTGGCTGATGAGGGAAGAGCCGGAGGTATAAGATGGGCCGGTTCAATGAGGGTACAGGGGGATGAGCCAGGATGTTCTCGTGGTGGGGTGGAGAAGATGGCACCAGGGGCTAAGGGTAGATCCATGAGGCTCGGGGGTGCGGCAGAAGGTACTCTGACCACACCATTTAGGCGTGCCAGTGCCGCGTCCACTGGATCCTCGGATGTAGGGTTATCTGCCTCATGTCTCGCCCTAGGCGGCGGCTAGTGCACGTCAGCAACGACTATCAACTTCTTCAGGGGTGAGTACGAGGGTGAGAGGGTCATCTTAGGCGAGGTTAAGGGTATAGGTGCTCGAGTTCTTTTTTTGGATTTAGAAGAAAGAGAGGCTTGTTGGATGGTCGGTGAGTCCGGAGACTCACTCCGGCGTCTCCGCCTCGTTGATTTAACCCGGTCGATAGATTTGGGTGTGTTCTGAGAGTGCGGTGAGAGCGGGGTTCCTGGGAGACGGGAACCGAGATTCCCGATTCCAGAGTTCTGGGAAGTGTGTAACTTCGGAGATTCATGGTGGGAGCATGGTAGGGGGACAGGTGGCTGCCGGGTCCGGTGTGGGGCCTGATCGGGAAGGGGGATTAGTAGTCGATAGGGTTTGAGTGGCGGATCCGGACGGCGAGCCGAGAGAATTGAGCCGAGGGCTGCAGCATAAGAGAGCCCCGGCCTCACCTCCCGACTCCGCACCCTGTCTCGCGCCTCTCGGAGGCTGATGAAGTCCGCCACCCGCAGGGCCCCGACCTCCTCAAACTTAAAAAAGATACATTCGCGAGACGAAGAAGGATGTGTGCCTGTGCAGTTTGAGCGTTTAGGCGAGTTAGGACATCGTTCTGGGTGGGCGATATCCCCGCAACGTACGTACAGTTGTTGTGGCTGTCGGCATACTGAACTGACGTGCCCAAACTTATTGCACTTAAAGCAACGGGTCGGGTCTGGAATGTATGGGCGGACCGAGAACTCGCATGATGCGGGGTCTCCCATGCCCCACACAATACGACAGGGAGGGTATTGAACGTGAGGAGGCGCGGGGTGGGGGAGGGGGTACCTCCTTGACGAGATATGAATATGAACTTTAATGATACCCGTTGGTGTGAGGTCTTCTAATAACTTGTTCTCGGGTATCAACAATAAACGAGTAGCGAAGATAGTGCCTTGATTCTGGTTCAGGCGAGGATGATGGGAAATGGACACTGAGCATCCGAGGACTTCTGTGAGGGAGAGGAGGGCATTCTTTCTGCAGCTGTTCGTGATTTTATAAGGAGACAACCGTCCTTCTGTGGTCGGACGTCATAACGGCTAGAGTTGCTGCGCGTGCGGATCGCCTGAAATGTCCCTTCAGAGTTGGACGGTAGGAACCCAGAACTACTGTGGATAACTAAAAATTTGAGAATAATGTGTAGAGATAGGGAAGCTGTTGGTTCGAGGTGGACTGGGACATCTATTGGACGATAGGACGGACGTGGGCGCCGACTTTCCCGTCCGTCACGGGGCTCTCTTCGTGGAGAGGCAGGTCGACGGCGGGTGAGAGGGACATACGGAGAGAGCGAGAGGCCTGGTTTTCAGGGAGAGTCTTTCGTGGACCCTGCTGGCTTGCCCGTTGCTGGCTGAGGGGAGCTGGGTTGGGACCCCTAGTCTAGAGGAGGTGTGTCCAAAGGCTTGTTCGAGGTACTGGTTGCGATCGATAACGAGGGAGGAGAATGCGAGTGTTCCGTAACCATAGGAGGGCCGACCCCCTCACGACGTGGTCTTCCAGTGGTAGAGGACTCGGGGGCCTGGTCGCCCACCACCCGAGTTCTAGGAAAAGAAGTAAAAGTATCCATACGTTATTAGTTAGAGAAAAACGGACCCAGGGGCCGCGCGAAGCTGCCTACCGGTGAGAAAGGGAGGCCGAGCGCAAACCGCCGGGGGCGGGGTACCTCGTCTCCAGGGAACATACCGTCGGTTTAAAAACAGGGCCCCGTGTTACGAAAGTTTGCCCCCAAACAACGCAAAGACCCCAGCCCCCCCCCAATCCCATCGGCCCGGGCACCCAATCCATTCACACAGTGACGCGCTAAGGGCGTCACCTCCGCGGACAGCCTGGGAGACCCGTATGGGAGCCAAAGACTTTAGTGGCACTTACCTCGGTCTCCCCAGTAGCCTGTCCGGCATGGGTGACCCTTCCGTGGGCTAAGCCCCGCCGACGTAGCCCACTGGGTCAACACGGAAGCCCACCCACGACGACAAGGTGGCCACAGTTGGGGGGGATTTTATATATTATATATATATATATATATGATACACAGACCGTGCATGGAGTTCTATCCCATATATATATATATATATATATTAGGGTGTGCCAATTACATAGAAGTGAATTTTTAATTTTATTTTTTTTAAACGACCAGGGTATATTATTGTTCAATTTAATGTAGGAATGCAACACAAAAAAATTGAAGGAGCTGCATCAATATTTAGGACTTGCTCAACAGCATTTAATGTTACAGTATTTAGCTATGTTTTTAGTAATTTGTCAAGTTCTGCACATTATGTTTCTTGGTAAAGCATTCTTTCTTATATAAGTATTTCACATAAGTGGAGTTATAGAGCTACTGAACAAGTATTAGTCACACATTCTCTACACGCCTGTACAGGTTTAAACGTAAACAAACAAGGAAAGCAGCTATGCACCAGTTGGCACACATGACACGTCAGTCGTTGTTCTCAAGCACTGCTGGTGGGTTGTGTTAAACTGTGTTTTGCTGCTCAGCCACATACAGTAATCGTTCAGTTTTTTTGCTTTTAGTGTCTACCAAGAATGGCAATGAAAACAAGACGCTACAGTGATATTTGGTTAGTTGGTAAATGTGAAGAAAAATTTAGTGCTGCAAAGTTACCGTCAAGGCGTGATGTACTAAAAGTGTTATTTAATTTTCATACTGATAAACAAATGAGTCTGAAGGAAAGTGTTAAGAAAACTGTTCGTTTAATTTTGCCGATTTGGGAAAGAGCATGTATACCTACAACAACTGAATTACATGTGCGTGAGAGAGTTGTACGTCTTCATAAAGAATGGCAGTCACTCAGAAAAAACATAAATAGATCAACATCTACTGAAAGCAAGAAACGTGATATTTTTGGCGAGTCACTGGATGATTTATTTGATATTGCACACCAGGATGCCATGAGTTTGATTAAGATTGAGGAAGATCGCTTATTCTTACAAGGTCAAAGAGAAAAAGGCCGTCGTGGATCAATGATAGGAGTAGACATGAAACTTTCAAAGAAAGAAGCTAGCAGAATTGAGCGATCACTAGCATATGAGAGGCAAAAAGAGAAACAGAAATATTTGCAGGAAGCATATACATCATCAGCAGCAACAATTAATGAATCGATAGAATTAGAATCATCAGGAGAATCATCTTATAAAAGTGATCATGCTGATTTTGATCAAGAGATTGCTCATAAGGTTGTTTTGTCTAGGTGTTCTAACAGAGGTCGTGTTCAAGTTGTTACGCAAGAATTTGCTGCAGCACTAAATCGAACAAAAATAAGTAGCAGAAATGCTGTTCACGTTTTCTCAGCAATGGCTTCATCTAATTTGCTCAGAGCTCCCAGAAGTGAGTTACAGATTAGCCACAGAACAATTCATCGAGCCAGAAACAAACATCGTGAATCTCTAGCAGCAGAAATTCGAGCATCTTTTGATCCAAAAGTACCCCTTACTCTCCACTGGGATGGAAAAATTATGGATGATTATACTGGAGCTGTTCAGAAGACTGTAGAGCGTTTACCAATTTTAGTGTCTGGTAAAGATATTACAAAATTACTTGCTGTTCCAAAGCTCAATACTGGGAATGCTTCTGGTATTGCTGATGCTTGTCTGACAGAAATAAGAAAATGGGGACTAGAAAATAGAATAGTTGCATTGTGTTTTGACACTGCACCAACTAATACTGGATTGAAAGGTGGGGGTTTGCCTTAAAATTGAAACAGAATTAGAGAAAGATCTGCTGAGTCTTGCATGCCGCCATCACATATTTGAAATTATGTTAGAGAAAGTATTTTCTCTGCATGATGCTGGTAGGTCACCTAATATTGAAGTTTTTTCTCATTTCCGTGAATCTTGGCCTCATATTGATAAAACGCAGTATAAAACTCTACTTAATATAAATACTGGTAACATGGTAGAAGAAGAAAGGAGAAAAGGTCTAATTGCATTTGCTCTTCAGCAGTTGCAGTCAAAACAGCTTCGGGGAGACTATCAAGAGCTCCTAGAACTCTCCATTATATTCCTTGGAGGTACTCCCTCCCAAGGCATCACTTTTCGTAAACCTGGAGCAGTACACCGAGCTCGATGGATGGCACGAGCAATTTATGCCATAAAAATGTGCCTTTTCCAAGAACAATATTCTGTTCAGCACCGTCAAACTGCAATTAGGGGATCCCGCCTCTCCTATGTCAGAATGTTAGCAGATCACTTGTTACGAGTGTCACTGTTCGTCACAACTATGTACATTAAATATTGGTTTACATGTACGTCATCTTGTGATGCTCCAAGAAACGATCTCATGCTTCTAAAAACACTTGAAGACTACGCTGACAAAGAAGTTTCAACTGTTGCTTTGACTGCATTCTCACGACATTTGTGGTATTTATCTGAGATATCAGTAGGTCTAAGTTTTTATGACAATAAAGTATCCCATGAAGAGAAGAGAAACATGATTTATAACATGAGAGTGCAACAAGGTTCCGAAGAGCCTCCAAAGAGGATTCCCCCTATAAAAAATTTTTCTTCATGTTCATTGGCTGACTTTGTGACAAAATCAACTAAAAACTTCTTTAGTATTTTGGGAATTGATGAAACCTTTCTCGGTAAAGACCCCGCAGACTGGTCCAGTGATGCAACCTACAATGAAGCTCAAGCAATTGTGTCATCTCTTAGAGTAACAAATGATTTGGCAGAACGAGGAGTTGCTCTCATGCAATCCTTCAATGAAAGCCTTACTCGTGACGAGGAACAGAAACAGTTCCTTCTTCAAGTGGTTGAGTATCATCGAAAGAAGTTTGATGAGGCTGTCAAAAATGTTATTGAAAGTAAAGGTAAATAAAATTAAAGGTAAATAAAATTAAAGGTAAATAAAATTAAAGGTAAATAAAATTAAAGGTAAATAAAATTAAAGGTAAATAAAATTAAAGGTAAATAAAATTAAAGGTAAATAAAATTAAAGGTAAATAAAATTAAAGGTAAATAAAATTAAAGGTAAATAAAATTAAAGGTAAATAAAATTAAAGGTAAATAAAATTAAAGGTAAATAAAATTAAAGGTAAATAAAATTAAAGGTAAATAAAATTAAAGGTAAATAAAATTAAAGGTAAATAAAATTAAAGGTAAATAAAATTAAAGGTAAATAAAATTAAAGGTAAATAAAATTAAAGGTAAATGTTTATGTTAATTGAAAGTAAATGTTTATGTTAATTGAAAGTAAATGTTTATGTTAATTGAAAGTAAATGTTTATGTTAATTGAAAGTAAATGTTTATGTTAATTGAAAGTAAATGTTTATGTTAATTGAAAGTAAATGTTTATGTTAATTGAAAGTAAATGTTTATGTTAATTGAAAGTAAATGTTTATGTTAATTGAAAGTAAATGTTTATGTTAATTGGAAGTAAATGTTTATGTTAATTGGAAGTAAATGTTTATGTTAATTGGAAGTAAATGTTTATGTTAATTGGAAGTAAATGTTTATGTTAATTGGAAGTAAATGTTTATGTTAATTGGAAGTAAATGTTTTGTTAATTGGAAGTAAATGTTTATGTTAATTGGAAGTAAATGTTTATGTTAATTGGAAGTAAATGTTTATGTTAATTGGAAGTAAATGTTTATGTTAATTGGAAGTAAATGTTTATGTTAATTGGAAGTAAATGTTTATGTTAATTGGAAGTAAATGTTTATGTTAATTGGAAGTAAATGTTTATGTTAATTGGAAGTAAATGTTTATGTTAATTGGAAGTAAATGTTTATGTTAATTGGAAGTAAATGTTTATGTTAATTGGAAGTAAATGTTTATGTTAATTGGAAGTAAATGTTTATGTTAATTGGAAGTAAATGTTTATGTTAATTGGAAGTAAATGTTTATGTTAATTAAAGGTAAATATATTTAAAGTTCAATTTTGATAAGATTTTGTACATTATGTTTTTGCACTGAATAAAAAAAATTACATCCTGGTCGTTACAAAATTTTGAAGTTGCAATTTTAGGCACCCTAATATATATATATATATATATATATATATATATATATATATATATACACTGAGAAATAGATAAACAAATAGATTTACAGCTGATAGCATCATTTTCGAGAAGTTGAAATTTATTGTAAAAAGGAATATCAACGCACGCATATGCACATTGTGCAAGGACTAAAAAATTAATTTATCATCCAACGTTGAAAAGATGCTGTTTTTACCTTTAAGAATTCCACATCGAGTTTAAAATACTGTATAACATTTAAATTCTAAGAAATAAAAAAATAAAAGACTAAATCATTAAAATACAAAATTATAAATTATTAAACGTGTTATTAATATTTAAAATGTTAAAATGATCATTAAAAGTAATGAAAATCATTTAAATAAAAGGTTAATGCGATTCAATATTAAAACCATTAAAAAAAATTAATGTAGCAAGATTTAAAAAATAAAAAGAGTGAAATAAAAGTAATTAATGTCCTTTATAATCAGGTTGATGACGTAGCAATGGGTTCCTCTTGGGCCCTACATTAGTAAATTTTTTTTATCACTGATAAAAACTGGTTAGATAACTGCTGCTCTTCCAAATTTAATGCGGTTTTATTAGCAGTGCAGAGGTACGTTGATGACAGTCCTTTTGTTTGAAGTAGAGATTGTGTTCTAGATTTGATGAATTGTAAATAACAATTAAGAACACGAATATTCAGTACACGACGAGATGAGGAGGAGAAAAAATAACTGTTTCCCTTTTCTACATTTATTTGTTACCAAAATATGAGGATAGATTTAATACTTCATTAACTTTAGCGGATCTTCATTGAAACTAATTATTTTAGTGTTATTTTACAAGTACGACTGTCAAATGTAATTCGATTTTCACTTCCATACAAACGGATTTTGACATTTATTGAAATTAATTTTAACATCGAGAAATAAACTTGATTCTTAAGGACATACTTTCAAATGAGTAATCTTTCTGCTTATCTATTTCATAATCCTGTTCGTAAATATCTGTATAAAGTCTATTATAACAAACCAAAAATTCGTACAGTCGAAAGAGATGTTAGATATATATTAAATTATCGTACTAAGGACATAAAAGCCTAATGCGGAAACCTATCCAATTCTAATTCTCGTCGCTCTTTCTTGCATTTACCTAAGCACCTCTCCAACATTTTAACTTCCTCTTCTTTCACTCATCTTTTCCATTCCGATGGCTCAGTTGCCGTCTCTTCTCCTGACAAAGCTGAACTCTTCGCTCAAACCTTCACTTCGAACTCAACCATGGACGATTCCGGTGTTGTTCCTCCATCTCCTCCCTCTGAATTTATTATGTCTGAAATTGGAATCTCTTCCAGAGATGTTCCTTCTGCCCTCTCTGGGCTCAACCCTAGGAACGTGTACGGTCCTAATGGTGTTCCTTGTTGTTCCTGAGAACTGTGCTTCAGTGCTGACACCCTGCCTAGGCAAACTCTTTCGTCTTTGTCTCTCATCTTGTACGTTTCGTTCCTGCTGGAAGTTCGCTTTCATTCAGCCATTCCCACAGAAGGGTGACCACTCTCATCCCTCCAACTATCGTCTAATTGCTTTGATTTCTTGCCTTTCTAAAGGTTTTTAATCTATCCTAAATAGGAAGATACTTAAACATCTCTCTTGTCACAATCTTCTTTCAGATCGTCAGTATGGGTTCCGCAACTGACTCTTGGTCATCCTCCTTTCAGGATTTCGGTGAAATTTTTTATATTGCGCTAGAAATATCGAAAGCTTTTGATAGAATCTGGCACAAATCTTTAATTCCGAAACGACCCACCTCCGGTTTCTATCCTTATATCTGTGCCTGCATCTCTAATTTTCTTTCTGGCCGTTCGATAGCTGCGGTTGCAGATGGCCACTGTTCCTCAGAGTTCTGTCCTGTCACCTACTCTTTTCCTTTTATTTATTAATGGTCTTTTAATTCGTACTTCCTGTCCTACTCACTCCTATGCCGATGATTCCACTCTCCACTTCTCCACCCGCTTCACAAAGCGTCCCTCTCAACAGTCACTCCATGATTTGCGAATGACGGCTATGGAGCACCTGACCTCTAATCTTTCTGCTATCTCTGAATGGAGCAGAGAAAACCTTGTGGCTTTCAATGTCTCAAAAACTCAGTTCCTCCATCTGTCTACTCGTCACCATCTTCCACACGACTATCCCCTTACCTTCAACAACATACAATTCAATCTTTCCTCTTCTCTTTACATTCTTGGCATTTCCTTTTCTCGTGATCTTTCCTGGAAAGATCACATATACTCTCTTTCCTAAACACCTTCTAGGAGGTTAGATGTCCTGTATCACCTCCACAGTTTCTCCACCCCCGCTCAGTTGGTGTCTGTCTATAGAGGGCTTGTCCGCCCCTGTATGGAGTAATGGAGTATGCTTCTCAAGTATCGGGTGGCTCAATTCACACAGCACTACTTGACCAGGTGGAATCAAAGGCTTTTCGTCTCACCACTTTCCCGCCTCTTACTCACTGCTTTCAATCTCTCTCTCTCTTCGCCGCACACTGCTCTTCTGAACTCTCTAACTGCATGCCACCTCCTTTAAGGAGAGCACGCAGCACCAGACTTTCTACACTTTCTCACTTCTTTTCTGTCCAGCTCTCTAACGCAAGGGTTAATCCGCATTTTCAGTCTTTCATCTGCTCAACCGGTCAACTGTAGAACAATCTTCCTCAATCCATCTTTCCTCCCTGTCTATGACCTCCAATCTTTCAAACGCAGAGTGTCTCGGCATCTCGAAAACCCTGTACTTTGATTTGGCTTTCTTCTTCTTGTATGGGGGCGGGGCGCTTTTGCGGGTGTTTCTCCTTTGCCTCTCCTTCCTGCATAAAAAAGTTTAAAATTTAAAAAGTTTAAGATTCAAAATATGTTTTCCATAAATAAAATTTAGATTTACATTATGAAAATGACCCTAAAATATCGTCATTTTTCACGCTCAAAGGTCATATTGCATAGGAGATGAACTCCTACACGTTTATTTATCTAGATGTGTGAGGGCTGCGAAGCTTTTTAGATTGGCAGTGGCAACACGCAGTCACATTTGCATCTGCGTATTAGCGACCACCGTATGGACATATCGACGAGATTTGAATAAACTTTACAAACTGATGCCGTCCAAGTCCTATCTGCGTCGTGTATAACTGTATATGTCGTGTGTTCTTTTCTCGGTTTTGTATTAAAACTTTTATTTATGGTTAAGTTCTGATTAATTATCTTTACTTTTAATGCTTTAAAACCTTTTTTAAATCTTTATTTAAATATTTCAAATCCTGCTGCATTAAATGTTACTTTTTTATTGATGGTTTTAGTGTTCAATGATTTTAAATACCTTAAAATTTAATTTACTTTAAAGATTTTAATTACTCTTATTCCTGATTTTAACATTTTAAATATTATTATAAAAAGATGTCACATAATATTCTATAATTTTCTATTTCGATGATTTAGTTTTATTTTAGCTTTTCTTTCTTTTCAAATCTTATATTTTATATCGAATTTAGAATATTTGATAACAGATAATAACTGATGTTCTTAGTCTTTGAATTGATCTTCCTTATATATATATATATTTATTATATACATGCGCCTCGGGGTTAGTGAGTAGCATCGCTAACTACGAACCTTTATATTAGGGGTATCCCAGAAGTCTGGACTCAGAGAAAATAGCATTATATTTTTAAAGTGAAAAACATTTCTAATGTCAGTTTTACGTATTTCAGGAAAGAAAATACTCCGATGGCTCAGTATACTAATCAAGAGAAGGTGGAACTGGTATTGCTACATGTTTCCGGAGAAAGCCAGAGAGAGGCATGTCAGTTATTTCACGAACATATCTCCCTCTAGCTTTTTCCGGAAACATGTAGTAATACCAGTTCCACCTTCTCTTGATTAGTATATTAAGCCATCGGGTTATTTTCTTTCCTGAAAAACGTAAAAATGATATTAGAAATGTGTTTGTTTCACTTTAAAAATATAATGTTTATTTTTCCCTATGAGCCCATATTTCTGGGACACCCTGTATATAAAGAGGAAAAATTTAACAGATTAAGTAATTTTGGAAAGGTCTTTTAAATTAACTGAAGTTGAAACACTAAATGTATTTGGTCACATGATTTTTGTACCATAACGCGAAATATCTTCATTTGTCAAATAAGTCTTACAAAAAATCGAAACCAGTAAAAATTACTTTGTGAAACCAAATTTCGCAGTGAAATATTGATCAGTGAGAGTTCTATATATAATAATAATAATAAGATGATGATGACAAGAACAGCATTTGAAAAATGATACGGAAGAATGTAGGAAACGCTCCTTTCCGGACACTTTTATCATTCACTCATAAATAAAATATTTGGTATGGATACCGTAGTAACTAATACAAATAGGTACTATCTATCACTACTTTGTAATTCCCCCTCCCCCTTTTTCTCTTAACAAGCAAAGCACAATTCTTTATTTAAATTTTTACTTCTACGAATTGAAGATTTGTTTAAGCGGTAAAACATTTTCAAAACAAAAGAAAAACAGTTTAGAAATACAACAAAATTGTGTATATCATGCATTTACGTTATTATTATCATTATCATCATTATTATTATTCAATGTAGAAAATACAACCAAGTTGTTTCTAAAATTTATTTATTTATTTATTACAGAGCATCAGAAAGTTGACAACCTTGAACTGACTCCAAGAATGAATGATATTCTCGTCTCATTCAACCACAGCCAAGTGGAAAGGGAAGACTGTCGAATAGATTGGTGGGTAAGTACAAAATTTATTCCGTCTGATATCCAAATGTATACTCATCTCCGTCATTAATGAGTCTCCTTCATGAATGAAAAAAAGATTCTAACGAGGAAGTTAAGTGGTTAACTGTGAATCCAGTTCAAGTGATAGAACCCAAAATATAGAAGCTTTTTTTCGTCAAATTGTCGACAAATGTTGTAAAATCCTTCCTTTGTCTCTTTAAGAGATTTAAAGGTAATTAGATGGTAATCAAAAGGTTGTCATGACAGTTGAGACGACAGAGTTTGAGCACAAGTTGCTCTCTCTCTCGCTCTCTCTCTCTCACACACACACACACACCGTAAGTCCTAAAGTCTGACAACATAATATTGTCATCAAATGCAGAAAATACTGTAGAATTTCAACACCGCAACAATAAAAAAATTTAAGTGCAGACAGTTGTTGGTAGAAACGAAGTTCATGACTATAAGACAAACAAGGTTAAATACCCCCCCCCCCCCCCGCAAAAAAAATCATCTTCAGTGTTCGTAAAAATCTGAGCATTGGTTGTACAACAATAATACTCTCATTAAACGTAAAATTTGCATGTTTTAGAATTTATGTACTTTACTCTTCACCACCAAAACCCCAAAAGACCCAAAATCTGAGCTCTAAAAGCGACGTTATTCCCATTCCCATCCACGGCTTGCTCGTGGGAATACTCGAAGTGGGAATTCAAAATTTGAGAGAGAGGCTAAAGAGAGACTGATGCAATTGTGCGTTTGAGGGTTTGCATCATGTAATTATTATATATACATATGAAAAGAAGGACCAACACAACATCAAACATTTTCGTTTATTTTTGTACTTTTCGACAAATCTTTTGTCATCATCAGTGAATTATAACCCTTAAAACCTTAAAACAAAATGAGAATAAATAATTAAAATTACAGAAACACAAAAAGGAATTAAAATCATTAAAATTAAATTAAATTAAAATTACCTCAACTGGTAAATACACAATAAGTACGTCAACCTCCATGTTCGGCAGATACTGAGAGAAAACTGTATGAATGTCAGTTACATTGAAGGTATAATATATCTATGAAAGTAGGTTGGTTGGTTAGAAGAGTGTAATTTGTAAGAGGAACTATTGTCGTTAATGGAGGGTTTGTTCCTATAGATGTACAAAGATTCTAAAATTCGGAGTTCTGTAAGGTTATTGGTTCTTGTTAGAATTTCGAACTGAATTTTGCAAAGGGGATAGTTGTTATCATTACTATGGTTTCTAATTGCGGACTGTGGTGTGTTACCGAGGGGACGGTTGGTACGGACTGTGTATATATATATATATAGTTGCGGTATAAGTGTTCTTCGGGAATCTTATCCTCAATAGAAATATAAAGACAAAAGATACGATTCTCAACATTTATTGGCCAAACGTTTCGGTCCACTCAGAGGCCATCTTCAGTGACTAAATGAAAGCATAAAAAAATCAATAATATAACTAAAGAAACAAAAGTAAAAAAATGTAAGATAAATATACTGTACATAGTTGTAAAACCTAATACAATAAGCAAAATAGTTAAAAAATAGCTTAAAAATTTTCCGAATAAAAGTCAAACCCATTAAAAATAAAACGGAATAAACTAAAATTTAAAAGAACTAACCTGGATGGTAGGAGTTGCAAATGACAACTGGAGAGAAAGAAAAGAAGTAAAAACCTAAATTAGTGTGTTAGTTGTGTTGAAAAGGTGTTGGTTGGTTGATTATGAAGTATGTAATTTTATCGAGGCTGTCGTTTAATTCTGGATTTAATTTCCTGATAAAGAGGGATTCTAAAATTTTGAGAACAAGCGAATTAGAAGCAGACGACAAAATCGTAAAGGAGTCCCGGGGGCACGGGTGGTCATGGGTCTCTGAATGATGCCGAATAGCATAGGATTCAGTAGTGGAAAGAGGGCGAGAAGTTCGATAAGAAAGACCCAAACGCTTCAAAATCATAAGTTTTAACTGCAAGGCAGTCTGCCCTACATAGCCCCTTTGTTATTAAATTACATTAATACTAAGCATCCTAATATTAGATTCTCTATGGTAGTAGAAGAACACAATAAAATTTCGTTTCTTGATGTTACCGTAAATAAACATAGTACAGGCTTCTCAACACAAGTATACAGAAAACCAACTACTACCCAACTCGGTACTCATTTTTTCAGTAACATCCCACTTAGTTTTAAACTAGCTAGTATTAATAGTCGTATTTTTAGAGCCTATCACCTCTGTTCAAGTTGGTCTTCATTTAACTTAGAAATTCAGTATCTTAAGAGATTTTATAACTATAATTTTTATTGCACTTCAACTACTGAGACATTAATTTAAAAATTTTAAATAACCTGTATTCGCCTAAAATAATTCTGTCCACGGTTTCGAAACAGAAGGTTTATCTTAAGCTTCCTTTTTTAGACCAACTAACTTTTCAACTTAATAAAGATGTTCACTCTATTTTGGACAGACACTTCCCTCAATGCGATTTCATAATTATTAATTCTAATACTAATTCACTGCAATCCTTTTTTCGCTATAAATATCGCCTCCCCGTGCTTTTGAGATCCTTTATAATTTATCTATATAGATGCGCGACCTGCCAAAGTCGCTATGTAGGGCAGACTGCCTGCAATTAAAACTTAGGATTTCGAAGCATTTGGGTCTTTCTTATCGAACTTCTCGCCCTCTTTCCACTAATGAATCCTATGCTATTCGGCATCATTTAGAGACCCATGACCACCCGTGCCCCTAGGACTCCTTTACGATTTTGCCGTCTGCTTCTAATTCACTTGATCTTAAAATTTTAGAATCCCTCTTTATCAGGAAATTAAATCCAGAATTAAACGACAGTCTTTCCTCGATAAAATTACATACTTCATAATCAACCAATCAACACCTTTTCAACACAACTAACACAACTAGGACTCCTTTACGATTTTGCCGTCTGCTTCTAATTCACTTGATCTTAAAATTTTAGAATCCCTCTTTATCAGGAAATTAAATCCAGAATTAAACGACAGTCTTTCCTCGATAAAATTACATACTTCATAATCAACCAATCAACACCTTTTCAACACAACTAACACACTAATTTAGGTTCTTACTTCTTTCCTTTCTCTCCAGTTGTCATTTGCAATTCTTACCATCCAGGTTAGTCCTTTTAAATTTTAGTTTAT